>JADGJL010001119.1:0-10011 GCA_027600665.1 Irineochytrium annulatum | reverse complement strand
GATTGAGTGGGGGGGGCGGCTTCGGTCATGATTGATGGCGTTCGGTGGTGTTGAGATCAGTGCGTTTTTACGAAGGGACAACAGCCTGCACGACGCCACGTCGCACACTGCCTTCAGACTGACCAATGGGCGGCACGCCCCCCCCACTCAATCTTATCCCGTTGGCGGAGTTGGACGGCACCAGCGAGGCGCCGATGACGGGCTGGATCGGATCAACACCTTAATTGCGCCTTCTTCCCTGCGACTTAGGGTCGCCGTGATTTCGGCAGTCAGAAAAGTGGGCATCCAGCGCTCTCTCCCTTGTGTCTCCCTCGGCCCATCGCGCCCAGAGCTGCCGACCCTCTGCGCCGAACCGGAAGTGTCCCGTAAATCGATACTACGGGTTCCGGCCATGTCATCATTCACGGCGCCATGTCGATCCCTCCGATCGCCTGATTCCCAACCCCCTCCCAATGGTGCTATTGCCGCCTGTGCACGCCGCACCTCGCCCTGACGCGCTCGCCGTCCTTTGTGTGCACATCGGAGACGCGTAGCCGAGCTTGCGGAGCCGAAAGACGGCGGCACGCGACAACAACGCCAGACGCGTCGATAAAGAAGCCGCCGACAATGTTTGAGGACGGCTTCGAAGGATCTTGGGAGGTCGCGCGTTTGATTCTGTCGAGTATACCTATCGGAGCTTCTGCCACTGGCGCGGCGTCGCGGCCCTTAACCAGTTCCGGGCGAGATAACGGCGATGGGGCCTCCGAAGCTGGGGACGAAGACGTGGAGGACGCGGTGCTAGGATTGGGTGGTGGCGTAGGGGCACCAACGTTCGACCCGGACGTCAAGGTGCGGGGTAACAAGCTCGTCGGGGCGGCGTACCCGGTACCCAAGCAGCCGAGCTTCTCGAGCGGTGACGCGGTGTCGAGGAAGCTGTTGGGGATACGTGAGTTATGCTTCGAATTGACGCGTTTTCACTTTGGGACATGTGATAATGCGGAAGGTTGGGTTGGACAGAGAATTATTTAGAATCGTTGGGATACAACTACCTCTCCGCTCCGTTCTTCAAAATACGGAAGAACCTCCCTTTCAAACAACTTATGGGCACGGCTGCCGAGATGGTGCGATACGGCCTGCCAATTAAGTGTCTCGAGGCCGCCGTCGTAGGGATATGTGAGTCAGAGCTGTTATTCCTACCGGTGTGTTGCTAATAGCTAATGCGAATAAACGCCAACAGACTGCTCTAACGAAATAACAGAAATCGATCGATTTAGTACGTGCCGCCGTTTCGCTGTTTCAGTTGCAAGATGCTAACTAGACAAATAAACTACAGCCCTAAGCTTTAAATCAAAAGCCGAGGGCAGCGTCTTCCGACACATCGTCCTCGCAATCCGCCACCACGAGTATTACGGGGCCCTGGGCCTTTCCCGTCGAAAGGACCTCATGTTTAAGCCCCTTGTCTACCGGTCACTGAGGGAGCTCGTGATGGAGTACAAAAGGGCGTATGGGAACAACTTCCACGAGTTGACCAAGATCAAGATCGGGCTGCCGTGTCCGCATGATCCCGCGAATCATGAGCTGTTGCCTTGGAAGGTGGGTTGGCTCTATATTTTGCTGCTCGAAAAGAGACAAATCTAACACATGTGGCCTACGTTTTTCTCTTCCAGTTTAAATCGGTCGTGATGGACGGGGACACGTGGTCAAGGGAGCTGGATGAGATAGATTACCTGGTGCAGAAGCGGCGGAAGGCATAACATGGTGGGGTTGGGTACGCCGCTACTTTATACCGCTGGAGAATAAGAGGGCGAAGTTGGCCCGGTCTCGTCGGTGGTGCTAGAATAGAGCAATGTATGGTCTCACGAGGCTAGAAGAAGACATTTGCCCCAATAAAAGATTGTTGAATTGCTGGACACCGCTTGACACAGATAAGTCAAGTCGAAAGTTTCTTATATCCGTCAAGTCTTGGATGTCGTAACCAAGGATGATGTAATCTCCCAATGTCAAGGGCAGTCATGTTTTTAGCTAAGAGGGAAATTTAGAGATAAGGAATTAAGGGGTAGCTTAATTGTAATTTGTAAAATATTATCTGAAGAGATAAAGGGGCCTCTATTCTTCCTATTTAGAGAGCAGTCAGGCTTTTAAGAGGAGAATCTTGAGATAGCGCGCTAGGAGGTGTTCATCCCCTTTTGTCAGCCAGGGGGTGATAAATAAGATGTGGTGGGGACGACAGATTTATTGATAACATTGTTTGCAGGGGAATTGAATTTATACCGGAGTTATGCTGATTCGGTTGATAATGTAGCCGCTGCTGGCTATCTATAGCATTTGGTTCGTTTGTAAGACCTCTTGGAATGTGTATTTCATGGCTTTGCATTTCTCGGTGATTGGGTAGATTCACAAGTTAGTGCTCTGAAGTTCGAAAAAATCGTAATCTATTTGTCGACGAGGCTAAACTCCTGAGTGAAGCTACACACAGAGAGTCGACAAGTATCGGGCACCAAACCAAACTAAAGCAACTTGGGGGTTGGAGAAAGGAAAATCTATGTAGGGGTGGTAGCCGTGACTGCGTCATATAAATGTTCGCTAACAGTCTAATTGGACGGCAAACGAAAATATCGCGAGCTTGGGGCGAATTGGGTGGAAATGAGAAGCCAACACAAAGAAACGTTAGAGGAAAAGCCAACGGAAGGGGGAAAATAATGCGCGCGAAATCAGGTAACAGCTAACTTAAGCGGTGAATTGCCGAAAGCAAAAACCGTAGTTCGCGTTTAAGGCTCAATGGGACCACCGCCGGGCCCCGTCCACGCCGACTGGGGCGGCATATGGCAGTCGGCGCCGTCGTCTTCCCTCCTCGCGCGCGCACTCCTCCGGCCGACGACGTCCCTCGGATTGATGGCGATTGGGCAGGCGCTGTACCCTGTCGCGTGGATCACCGCGGCGTAGTAAGCGTAGTTCTGCGCGTTCCGCATCCGGTCCTTCGTCGACATTTTGAGGCACTCCGTGTAAGTGTACGATCTCAAGGCGTTGACGTCGATCGTCGCTCTCGTCGGTCCAACAACCTAAATTTTTTTTTTCGGTGGGTAGAAGTGCGCGGTCAGAATAAGCATTTTTTTTTCACCAAGTGAAAGAAAATCCGTTCCTGTACCTGTGTGGAGTGCGTGAATTCGTGAAGGACGGTGTGCCCTAGCGCGTAGGCCCCAAAGTAGCCCCTCTTGATCTCGGCCGCCATAGTCGCCAACGGGATACCGTATCTGAAGTATATTGGGTACATGGTCATGATGGAGCCCGCTGTCCCCGCCTCGGCCGACCACATCCCTTGACTTGGTGTTTTCTGCATGTCGGCGACGGTTTGCGAGGTGTCGGTAGCCGGGGCGCAGAGGACGATGAAGTCGTTTTCAGTAATGGCGGCGGGATCGAATTCGAACGGCACGCCGCGGGTGGGGACATTCCAGAGGCTGTGAAAAGTCCATTTGGCTTCGTTGCGGTCACCTATGCATCGTGTTTTGCGGTAAGCCCCGAGGACGATAAGACTCGCCGAACTCACCACCAAGCCAGTCGTTAAACGGCTTCCACCAGGGGTCCGTCCAAAGCCAATTCGACTTGTCCTCCCTCAACAGCGCCGTATATGCATCCTTAGCCAAAGTCTTGGCCTCGTCGATCCCATGGTTTATGAGGGCGATTTGACGTTGGTCGCACATGTGGCCTTCAATGCTCGCCGGCGTGTTCGGCCCCCGGACGGCAATCTTGAAGTTCACTCGCGGGCAGAACTCATCTCGTCGGCCAAGAGCGCCGCCGGAGCCGAAGCAGTTTGCTTGATCTAGCGAACACAGAAGTCAAATGACATCGGCCAAAAAACAGAAACATTAAGTCGACGAGCTTACCAGTTACGTTTGCCGGAGCACTTGGGCAAAATGGCAGAGTCAAGGTGATCAAAGCGACATCCGGGTTTCTCTTCTCCAGGCCCTGCAATACAACATGTCAGGAGCTCGTTTGGCAATCCTTCGAATTTGTTCAACGACAAAGTCCCGGACGCTTACCCGTTTACCAAAGTTGACATCGGTGTGATACAACGGAATCTTTCCCGAGTCGTAAATATTCGTCTGGAAGTTCCCCGGCACCTGCCCCCAGAACGCCGACCCCTTGGCGTACGCGTCGACCGACACCTCCGCCGTCAGGTCCAGGCTGGCGCCCGCCGTCACGGAAGACACCGAGGACGAGTCCGTCGAGGCCGACGCGGACGCGGCCACCCTCCCCGCGACCTCCAGGCCCAAGTCGCCATCGACCGTCACGCCGACCTCGGCGTCGATGAGGCCGCTGAGGACGTTGAGTTGAAGGAAAACTCTTGGGAGGAGGTGCGCCTACACAACCAATTACAATAAGAACTTTGGGGGGTTGTAGTAGTAATTTTCCAAAATTTACTTACATGCACGGCGCCGTTAAGACTGAAGGTAGCCTCGAGCGTCGAGCTCGCTCCACCGGACTTGACCGCTTTCGGAGGCGCCGGATTGGTCGACAGCGCGTCCCCGACGCCGTACGCCAAGTCGATGGAAGGGAAATCGATCTTGAAATCCGCCACGACGTGTCCCGCCAGGTCCATCTCCGCCGTGATCTGAGTGTCCAACTCGAACGCCAACCCGGCCTCGAAGATCTTCGGCACCTCGATTCCAAGGGTCGGCGTCTTGAAGAGCGCGAGCCGGCCCGAGTCGTAGCTCAGGCTCATGAGGGCGTCGACCGTCAAGATGAACTCGAGCCCTCCGCCGGCCTTGATGTACGTGTAGGCCTGCTTCACCTTGGGCGGCACGATCGTCCCCACGATCCTGGTCCCGAACGCTCCACCGATCTGCACGCTGCCCTCGGCCCGGACGTCCAGCCTGGCGTCGAACTTGGCGCCGTTGACGACGCACGACTCGGACCCGTGGATGAGGAGCTGGCTAAAGGACTTGTCGAAGGAGTATTGCCTGTCGAACCCGGTCGAGACCGTGTTCCATTGATCCCACCAGCACTCGAAATCCCACCAGCTGCAGCCGCGGCGATGGAGGAGGGATCGCCGTGACGTACCGTTCGCCGGCGGTGCGGGATCGTCCTCCCAGAAGGCGTCGTCGAATGCGTCCTCCGTGACGTTGGCCATGTTAGGGACATTGGTGTACTGAAAAGCGTCGTACGTCGTGTCAGAGAAGATGAAGAGCTTTTCGTGCCTTTGTAAGAACAATACTCACGTCGATGAGCAAGTTAACGGGAGGGGCAGTATTCCCCGAATCCCGCCTGGCCAGGGCATCGGATGCCTTGTGCCACTCGTAGTCGATGACCACCTGCTTGATCGCCTTCGCCTTCGTCCGGGTGTAGGCGGGGTCGGATTTGGGCAGGTCGGTAACGCTGTCGACCCGAACGAAATACCTGAATAGCAAAAAGCGCTGCTTAGGATCTGGCGAGGATTGCAGAAAGATGTGAAAGCAAAGAGAGTACATACCCGCCAGCGCAGTCCACCGGCACGGAGATGATAACATGCACCGCCACGGCGTCGTAATGCGCCGCGCACTCGGCGTCAGCGTGCTCGCCGCAATAGACCATCACCGTCTGCTGGGTCAAGACATCGGCGGCGCACCCATCAATCATGAGACCAGTCTCTTGCAACGCTCGACCTTTGTCGCGTTTGGATAGACCGTGGACCGGCGAAGGTATGTGTGGCGCACCCTGAACGCTCGACGCGTGGACCAAAGAGCCCGGGGGACCCGTGATGAGGATGTATGCGACCGACGTGTCTGTGACGTTGCTGTCGGCTTCCGAGTCGATGTACTTGGACACGGCGACGTTCTCGACGAGTGATCCGTCGGTCTCGGTCTCGGTGGAGTTGGAGCTGCCGGTTGTGTCGCCTTTGTCCGTATGCCGTGATGGTTAGAATACCGATGACCCCAGCGCGCCAGAACGTAAATTCAGACTGACCTGCTCCCATGTACACGATCGAGGTCTGATGTTCGCCGCCACATATGAAGTCAGGATTCCCCGCGCAAGGGGTCGTGCAGCTCTCGCCCGCAACCACCAGCGAGGAGAACGATGTGCCGCAGAAGCAGAGGTTGCCGTTCTGGGTCCCCGAGACGGTGAACCTGATTTTTAGCGACGATATCAAAAATTAACATACACCGTGTCCAAATGAAAATACTCAGCGCAACATACCCGTGAGTCAAGCATTGATTAAAGCAGTCCGCACCGTTAATCAGGTTTGGCGTCGAGATGGCAGGCCCGAGCGCGGATGGGTTCGCGTCGTTAAAGCAGCCAGCCTCGATCGCGTTCGGAGGAAGGACGGGGATTGGGGCCGGCGCGACTTCACCACCGCCCCCTCCGCCGCCACCGCCGCCACCGCCGCCTGCCACCGCGAGGACGGCTCCGCCGACGAGAGAGAGAAGGAAAGTCGCAAGCATGTGGGAACCTGGGGGTCAGGCCGACCACGACGGGCCGCTTTATAAAGCGCCGACCATCGCTTGCCAGCAGAAGTGGCTTCCAATGCGAGGTGCTAGCTGGTGACGTGTCCGGAGAGGTGGGTGCGTCGGCCGGCGTTGTAAGAGTGATAGTAGCCTAAGACCCCTCATATCCGCCAATCCGGGTTGGTGGTCTACCCGAAAAACGTCGAATTTTTTTCCGTTCTTTTTTACCGGTCGCAGAATTCCGTCCCTTGGAGTCAATGCGAGCAATGCGAATGCACCCTCGAATATATCCATTTATGGAAAGCGGCCTTGCTCTTTCATTTCATGTGGTGAGCCTCCTGCGTATAATGTTACTATGATAGAAGCCCTCGTCAGTCAGATGGCAGGCGTATCTACACTCTGCAATCTGCAATCTGCAAGGGAGGCCTAAATTGGCAGGTTCTTGATCACACGGCTTGGTGGTTGGTGTCTTTCCATTGTTTTCAGACTTGGACTTGTTGGTCACGACATGAACTAAGGGGAGGTTAAAGCATCATCGCCAACCAGAGGTGACGTTGCTTGATCCGCGGGGATTGCCGGACGCGTCGAACGATTGCAGCGGCATGTGGATGGTGGCAGGTGTCCACGAACTCCCGCACAGGTGATGGCGGCTGGTGTAGCGGCCCAACCAGTCCGTGTCCGCGAACCTCGTCCTGCCCAGCTGCCCAGGCCTCCGTGCGACCGTCCTCCTTGCCAAGGGGTCTGGGGATTTTCAGTGGCCCGAGGTGCCGCGGCCAGGGCGCACGGTTGAGAGTAGGGCCGGCTTGGTGAGTTCTAAAAAGCCGAAGTGCCGGACGCGATCTGGGGGCGAGACTCCGTCATCGACCAACCGTCCCCCAACTCCCTTCCTCTCCGCGCGGACCGCGGCCAACTCGACAATGGCCAAACCCGCGACCTCGGCTTCGACCCCGTCGTCGCAGAAGGCCTCGAGGGACAACAAAGCCAAGAAGGAACGAGATGCCTCGACCATGAAGGCCATCGCCGACGGCGTGGAGCGCTGGATGCAACGCGCGGCGTACTTGATGCTCGTCCTCGCCCTGTCATACCGGTAAGCAGCCCGTCTCGTTTTCGCTTCGACGTCATCCCACAGCCGCGAAGGTTAATGGCATCAATGCTGATGCTGGGAAAGCGCCTCACGCTGCACGGATAGCATCTGGAAAGACCAGACCGTGGCGTGGATGTACTTAGGACGGATTTCGAAGTTAGGAGGACCTTCGTATTGCGATCGAGTCGCGTATTTAGAGTAGGGATTGCTTAATCTGGACGTGCGGCCTTGAAGGCCCGCGTCGTGGACGTCTCTCGCCCGCGTTATTACTTGTCTCTTCGCTTTCCCATCTCGACGCGATCCCTTCACCTGGACCGGTCTCTGATGCATTCCTTCCAGGTATTTCGCCGGGCTAGGTCCGGCTTTGCCGGCCGTCTGCAAACTCTTCCGCTTCGGTTGCCCTCCCAAACCTGTCGCCTACTCCGGCACCGTCCACCCCGCCTTCCGCTCAATTCAAAACACCTTCCTTCGGAACTTCCAGATAGGAGATGAGCTTGGTTCCTCCTTCACGGCTTACGTTGGCGGGAAGAAGGTCGTGGAGCTGTACGGAGGATACACGGACTATAACTTCACGGTGCCGTACAGCCCGTCGAACCTCCAGCTCGTCTTCTCCTCGTCAAAGGCCGTCACGGGCATCGTCGTCACGACGCTCATCGACAAGGGTCTGTTGGATTACGACGACCCCGTGGCAAAGCACTGGCCCGAGTTCGCCGAAGGCGGGAAGGAGCGCGTCACGGTCCGTGACCTCCTGACGCACCGCGGGGGCGTCGCGGGCCTCGACAGCGCACGCCTTCCGAACGTTACCAACATCCACGATCTTGACGTTATCGCGTCCATCATCGCCGGCCAGCCCCACAACTTTGACGGCGAGCCCGTCCAGGCTTATCACGCCACCACGCGCGGCTGGTATCTCAACGAGCTCGTCCGACGGGTCGACCCGTCCCACCGCTCCATCGGCGTCATCCTCCGCGAGGACGTCATCCCCATCCTCGGCCCTGGCCACGAGTTCTACTTTGGCCTGCCGAAGGAGGAGCACGACCGCGTGGCGAGGCTGCACGGGTACCCTATGGCGCAGATCCTGTTCCAGATCGTGACGCCAGGTTGGCTGCAGGAGAAGCTGGGCACGAAGCCGTTCCCGAAGGTCATGGTCGAGGCCTTCCTCGACAAGGCGTCGTTCTCGCACAAGGTGCTGATCAAGAGCGGGCCGGAGACGGGAGTGGAAGAGTGGCCGCAGCGGTTCAACGATCATCGGATTTGGGAGGCGGAGGGTCCCAGCTTCGGGGGGATGACCAACTCGAGGACGGTCCGTGAAAATATGATTGCCGCTTTAGTGTCGCTCTGTTTTAACATGTCTCTTTTTTTTCAGCTCGCGCGCTTCGCGGCTTTCATGGCCAACCACGGCTCGCTCGACGGCAAGACCCTCATCTCGGAGAAGACTTACAGGCGGGCCCACGAGCAGCTGCCCAGGACCTTGGACGCCGTCATGAAGAAGAATTTGACATTCGTCAACTCTGGTTGGGGTGTCATGAAGGACGTCTTCACGCCCAACTTCACCTGGACGGGATGGGCCGGCGCTGGGGGATCAATGATTTGGGTACGTAGGGATCCTGATAAGAGTCATTGTTTTGGAAATTAACACTCTTTTTTAATTGTTCGAAAAGTGGAACTCGGAGTACAACATCGCCTTCTCGTACGTCATGAACTTCTGCCACGTCGACAGCGTCGGCGACAGGAGGTCGCACGCCATCGCGGCCGAGTTCGTCAAGGTCGTCAAGGCTTTGAAGGAGTCTGGTGTAGACCTGAACAACCTGCCCGATGCGGCAGTCGAGGTTGGGGAGCAGAAAGGAGAGGAAGAGCCCGAGGGAGACGATGATGGGGGCAAGGATGAACTTTGAGTGTACTGTGTATCTTTCATTTTCTCGTACTACGGCTTCATATTAGCGCTCTTAAATAGCGTCATTTTGTTTCACCTCTTCTCCGTTTTCTTATGTATTTCTGCCTCACCATGGCTCTTCAATGTATTTCTACTTCATTGTTGGTGCTTTACTAGATTTTGATTGTGCCTGTACTTCCATTTTCGCCTATAATCTGCTCTTTTCCTTTAATGCGCGCCGCTCAACGGGAGGTTGCCTGAACAATAAAGGACTCCACTTACTCACAAATAACGGAAGAAAGGGGTTAATGTATTTGTGGTGAATACGAGGATACACGTACAACTCGGTCGTATCATCATTTTTCAAACAGGTTCCCCCTTTCGGCAACTTCATCCTCTAACCCCTCAATACCGCAATCTCGCACGAGTCTGACCAGCATGTCGTGCATAGCGCTCCCCCGGTCATTCACCGCCGCGATGCCCCTCAACACCTCCAGCGACGTCGCGAGCCCCTCCCTCGCAGCCCCCTCCCCACCCGCCCCCAGCTTTTTTTTTTTCATGCAGATGAATTGATACTCTCTCGCTCTGTGTCTTGTGGGGTCGTATATGCGTATAAGAGACAGCCAATAAACTGTGCGTTGCGTTATTGTTAGCAA
>JADGJL010001118.1:0-10029 GCA_027600665.1 Irineochytrium annulatum | reverse complement strand
GCCTCCTTCGACGCGGCCCACTTCAGCGCCGTCCCCGGCTTCCTTATCGCGACCACGCTCGCCCGGAACGAGAACGTACACCACTCCATCATCGACGCCGGCCATCCAACGCCCGGCGGTTTGGGGACGGGTCCCGTGGCGAGCTTGCAGAGGCCGAGGAGCAGGAGCAGCCGGCAGGCGAGGAGCTTCTCATTCGGAGCCGCGCCGCTGACGGGTGGGGCGAACGGGAGGCCGCAGCTGCTACAGCAGACGCACGGGGAGGACGGAGGGTCAGGGGCTCCGGGTGGTCAGACCGGGTTCTCGAGAAGACGGCCGTCCCTCCCGCCCGCACCGCAGGGGGCCCCGCATCACGCGCGACTTACCGGGGGGAACGACGCGGGGCGGCCGCCGCTTGATGCCGGTGTGGGCGCGTATCGAGCACGGAGCGGGAGGAACGCGAGTAACGCGAACAGTGTCGGTGGCGGGAGTCATGTTGGGTGGTTGGCGCCCGTTGAGAGCAATGGCGGCGGTGTGAGCGGACGGGCGTCCAGGACCTCGGCGCAGAACGTGCCGCCCATATCCACCGGTGCGGCAGCGGTGGGAGCAGTTGGGGTTGGGAACGGTGACGACGTGGCGCTTGTGCCGGTCGTGCTGGCGGTGGGCCCCGTGTCGCCCGTCGTGCCGGCGACGCCGATGACGGAGAGCCCGGGGAGCGCGGCGACGGATGAGGATGAGGACGAGCGGCGAAGGGAGAGGGAGGAGGATGTGGGGATGGTGACGGCGAATCAGTCGATACATGGGAATGTGCTCTTTGGGTTGGAGGAAGAGGGAAGAGGGGAGTAAGCGGGGTTTTGTGCAAGAAGGGACTTGGGAGTTATAGGAATCCTTTTTCTCATTGTGATGTTATTCTTTGCCATGATTTCGGCTTGAACATATCTGGAGAGATCATTTGCTGTCATTAATACACTCCACGAAATCATACTTTGCTGCAATGCTGACGTTGGCGTGACGGGTTAGAATGGGATACTTCTTTAAATGACGGCAATATTCCAAGATTACGAAGGTTATCGTTCACTTTGGTGAACTTTGAAACCTCACCTAACCAGCCACCTAGTATTGGTATTGTCACCTAACCGGCCACCCTATCTAATAATCAAGTTAAACGCCAATTTAGTCAGGTCTTCTGAGTGGATGTCCGTGGTCCTGCTACGAGAAGAAGTCGCCACCACGATCATCCTCCCAACCATCCACCGACCCCACGATGAACGACCTGCCCGCTGACGTGCATCTCAACATCGCTAAGTGGATTCCGACTTTGAAGGACCTACGCACCTTCTCCCAGACATGCAAAACCTTCTCCTTCGTCGCTGAGGATCCGTACTTGTGGCTCATGCTCGCCGACCATCGCTTCGGAAAGGCAAGACTCCACACCCCGCGTTTGCTTTGGTCTTTAACACGATTTTCTCTTCCGGACCTTCCGCAGGAGGCTACCAGGAAGGGGTGGCTAACCTGGAGCCGCCGGAGGACCCGGCCGGGGCGCCGGACTACAAGTCATTGTACGTCAACATGCTGCGCCGGTCCCAGTGCGCTTACGCGGACGAGCTCGGGGTCGTGTGGATGAATGAGACGTATTGGACGATGGTGGACACCGTGCCAAACAGGTGGGATATTTTGTTCATTTTTTTGATCGTTGTATTGAATGCCCCTTTTGTCATCCCCAGCATAAGCCCCCAAGTCGTGTACCTCCACAGCGTGTGCTGGTTCGACGTGCGGGCAAATCTCCAGAACGTTGCACCGGGGGACGTACGTTCCGTACATCCGCATCCTGCTCGGTACGGAAGCAATGGTATTGGAGAGAATTGAGCTTGGCTGCGGGATGGTGGAGCGTGACGGCGCGGTAAGAGCTGCTCTATAATTAGTTTCTGAGGCGATCTGGTGCTAATCGTTGGATTCCGCGATTAGATAACCTCCTCAGTCGTGGACAATCTCGCTAAATACCTCATGAACCCCATGACGCGGGAGCAATGGTTCACGCTTGAGCTGGAGCCTTTCACCATAGACACCAAAGATGGGTTCTCAAACATACGGCTATGGATGGTTGACCATAACACTCGTTGGAAATATGGCCCGGTCGCCATTGACACGATCGGCCTAATGGATGCGTCCGTCCCGGTGGATAAGAGGGCCATTTTTGGGATGGAGAATGTGGGGCGGAAAAAGGGCACGGAAAGGCAGCTCGAGATAGCAAGTCAGCAAAACGGAATGACCGACCTGGCTGATGCCCATTCACTAATGCTCCCTCTGGCTTTCCACTTGAAGGCCGTGATCGCCCCCCCGCATCCATTGCTCGCCATTGTTGCCAGCCGTGATCGCTCCTACTAGCTTTCCACTTAACTGTCACTCTTGCCGCCCGCAATCGCCGTCTATCCGCTCGCACTTGGATCTCCATCTCGTCGTTTCATGATCGCGACGCCGTGCTAAAATGCCACTTGATCCCAATGCGCGGGCCTGCCTGAGGATCAACGCAGATCCAGTGAGCGACCGAGTTGGAGCGCTGGCTAGGATTGTATTGTCCTTATACAGGTTGTCGTCCTCCTTAGCGGGCCGCCCCTGATCGTGAGGTGGATGGGAAAGCAGGTGCGAGTGAGATTGTTGCCGCATGGAGCCATCGTCGCTCAGACGTCAGACGAGCAGCGACGGGTGGAATCCTCTATACCTCGGCTGGCAATGAGTGGTCCCGGGGCAGATGGTGAAGTGGAAAAAAGGTCTGTTGCATGTTTGAATGTGTTGTGAATATCGCGTTTGGATGTCAGGCACAATTGCATATTCTTTCTTTGGGAACTTCTCGTTGCTACGTATAAATGGGTGGCCATTATTTATACAAGCGAATCTACGACTTTGGCTGGAACCTAAGATACGGCGACATTCACAAGATCCACATCATCATCCGCGTCGGTGACACATTCTGCGTTACTCGACCTCAACGACTACGATACCTTCGCCCGCGTTCCCGCCGCGGCAACTCGTCGTCCTCTTCTTCCTCCCCACAAGCAACACCTGGCACCGCCACCGCAAGTTCATGTAAGCGGGCTTCGGCCGGACCTACCTCCGTCAATCGCTGAAATGTTCATGCAAAGGAGTCAGGTAGACGCGATATGCAGATAAAATCCTTTATAACGCTATAATACTTGCCTCATTAACAGAGTGAGAGAGACATATAAATAATATGAGTAAAAAAAAAAGTGAAGGGGGCGTCAGCACATCGAGGTGCCGACAGGAAAAAACGTGGTCGGGTCAGGCCAGATATACGACAAAGACGGAGAGCCGAAGGAAATGATGTGGACGGAGTGCATATGAACGCTAACAAGCGGCCTTTAACTGCTAAAAGGAGCAAAAACAATGGAAAAAGATTTTTGGCATTAAAGACAGGTAGTGGTGGCATGAAACAAAAGCAGACGAACAAGAAATGCTGCCGGCGAATGCAACCAACGCACAGTGTCCGTTGCGACAACAAACAAACTTAAAAAAAACAAGGGAATAAGGAAGCCAGGGGCGCAAATAAGGACAACACCCTTAGCGTCGCTCGACGGTAAAGTTGAGGCCGTCTTTAAAGCCGCAAGTAAGTGATTCAACCCTTGTCATGTTCTGCCCGGGGACAACCGAGAGCGTGTGCCGTCGGTATATCCTTGCCAGTACACATTTTCTGAAGTAGACAAACAACGTCAGCAACCTACAACATCTCCACAACAAAGGAAACGCAAACTCACAGTTCAATCATGGCCATCTTCCACCCGATGCACATATGTGGCCCATCCCCGAACGGCATAAACGTGCCAGCTGCCGGCGTGAACCCGTCCAACCACCTGCTTGGCATGAACACGCTCGCGTGCTTCCAAAACCGCTCGTCCGTGTGGATGTTTTGGATGTCCACCTGCACTAGCGTCCCCTTTGGCAGCTTGTGGCCCATCACTTCAACGCCCGCCTTGGCCGTCACGCGCGGGATGGAGGTCGTCACGACGGGGTTCAAGCGAAGGCTCTCCTTGATGATGCACTCGGTGTACTTGAGTTCGTGCAGCTGATCCCACGTCACGGTGTCGTCCGAGTCGGTGCCGAGGACGGCATCGAGTTCGGCGACCATGCGGTCCCGACACTCGGGGTACGCGTCGAGCAGCAACGCGCAGTTCACGATAGTGTTAGCCGACGTCTCGCCGCCCGCGAGGAACAACGCGATAACCTCATCCGTGATCTCCTCGTCATCCCACCCCGACGTTTCCAGCATCCGATCCAACACGTCCTTCTCATGGTCGCGCACCGCCTCCGTCTTCGCGCCGCACTCGTTCTTCGCCTCCGCCAACACGGCCCGCTTGGCCGCGATGGCCTCAAGCACCACCTTCTTCACAGCCCCTACCTTGCCTGCCACCTGCTCCGCCCTGATCCCAAAGCGACCCCACAAAAACGGCGGCGTCATAATCCTGTCGCCCAAAACCTCAAATATGACCTGATAGCTCCTCACACGATCGCGTGCGTCCGCGTCCAGGTGTGCGAGGGTGTTGCCGTACCGGTGGGAGAAGGCCACGATGGCGATGACGTCGATCGTCACGCTGCTCGCCACGTGGAAGAGGTCCGTGACATGCTTTGAACCGGTGTTAAGCTCGCGGTCCCAAATGGAGAGAAGATTGTCCATGATCTCGTTGGTGGCGACAAGAGCCTGGCGGAGATGGGTAGGGCCGAAGCCGGGTTGGAGGAACTTGCGGTGGCGGCGCCAAGTGTCATCGGTCGGGAGAAAGAAGAGCGCGTGCTTGAAGATGTCGGCGTGGAGTATGGAGTTGGAGGTGAGGCGGACGTAGTTGTCGCTGTTTCGGGGGATGGATTTTAAAAGACATAAACAAGTGCCGCCTTTAACACAAAACCCAAAAGCGCTGCGCACACCTCGCGAGAATACCCTTGACCGACGACGGGTCGGCGCAGTGGATGATGTGACCAACAACTGTGGTGTCAATCTTGTAAAGGTCGCCGTATTTTTTCTTTAGCTCTCCCCACAAATCGTGAAGGTGGCCTTCGAACGATGTATTAGACTCATCTCCACCAAAGAGCATCAGGAGACACGCGCCGGAGGAAATCGACGAGAGTGAAAGGAAGGAAGCGGCAAAGAAAAGGACGACAGAAAGGAAAGGCAAATCTGAAGAGTAAAGACAGTACCTTTATACTTGATCAGCAGCGGGAAGTTCCCAATGAGCGGGTACGCGGCGGGTCCTGGGATCTTCCTCAAGGTCCTGCCTGCGACGATGCGGTACAGCAGCGCGACGAGCGCGGAACCGGCGGCCACGGCCGTGACGGTAGCGACGGAGGAGGCCTGGATGACCCTGATCGAGTTCGATATCATCGTTGGTGCTTATTCAGTGCTAGCTGGGCGTGCGGGCTTTATGAGTTGACAAGTCCGCCGACAATACCCGGTCCATGCAGCATGTGCCACTGCCGGCTTGACACGTCAGCCTAAAGCGCTCCCGGAGACCGCCTACCAAGGCGAAGCCGTCGAATAAAAGCGCCCCTGTGCTAAGGTGTGAATATTGTGGCGAATTCTTTGCATGCATTTAACAGAGAATTGATTTCAGACGGCCTCGAGGGAAGTCAGGGTGTTATGATGGTAAGACGTGGGTGAACAGCACCAGTCCATTGCAGCAGGAAGGAAGATTCCAGGAACAAACGAAAGCGAGAACAAAGGGGAAAGGACTCTGATTAAGAGCGTGCAAGTGGCACCGATAAGAAGATGATGGCCGTTGAAAGAAAATTAATATACGAACAAACGGAAGAATTGTCGACAGCTATCTACCGGTCTATCGACGTTCAACAGCGAAATTGAGTCCGTCCTTAAACCCGACCGTGAGCGACATGATCCTTTGCATATTCTGACAGGGGAGGACAGCCAGTGTATGCCGTCGATACATTCTCGCCATCACACATTTTCTGTCACACGTACGATTAATACTCGTGGGTATCAACCAACGTCAACAGAAGGAAGAAAAAAACAACCAAAAACACTCACAGCTCAATCATCGCCATCTTGAACCCAAGGCACGTGTGCGGGCCATCCGCAAACGGCAAGTAAGTCCCCGGCGCAGGCGTAAACCCATTCATCCACCTGCTGGGCATGAACACGCCAGCGTGCTTCCACCACCTCTCGTCCTGGTGAATCCCTTGAATGTCAACCTGCACCCGCTGCCCCTTTGGAAGCACATAGCCCATCACCTCCACGCCCGCCCTCGTCGTTCTCCGCGGGAGGGTGCTAGTGAGAACTGGGTAAAGCCTCAGGCTCTCCTTGATCACGCACTCGGTGTATTTGAGCTCGCCCAGCATCTCCCACGTGACATGGTCACCGTCGCTGGAGCCTAGCACGGTGTCAATCTCCGCGCACATCCGGTCTCGACATTCTGGGTACGCGTCAAGAGCCAAGGCGGTGTTGACGATCGTGTTGGCGGACGTCTCACCACCCGCGAGGAAGAGCGCAATCACCTCGTCCAAGATTTCCTCGTCCGTCCATCCCGACGTCTCCAGCATGCGGTCCAGGACATCCTTATCATAATCGCGAGCCTCGTCCGTCTTCGCCTCTCCCCTCTTCCTCCCAGCGGCCTGCAACGCCCGTTTCGCCGTGATGGTCTCCATCACGACCGCCTTCACGCCTTGGATTTTCGCGCGCACCTGCTCCGGCAAAAGCCGGAAGCGCTTCCAGAGGAAGTGCGGCGTCCTGATGCGCTGCGCCATGACATCGAACATGGCCTGATAGCTCCGAACGCGGTCACGAGCGTCCGGATCCAGGTGCGCTTGGACGTTTCCGTACCGGTGCGAGAAAGCGACGATCGCAATGACGTCGATCGTCAAGCTGCTAGCGACGTGGAACAGGTCCGTTACATGCTTGACGTTGCCCGCGCCAAGCTCGTGGTCCCATATCGAAAGAAGATTGTCCATGATCTCGTTCGTGGCGGCGAGGGTATGACGCAGGTGGGTTGGGCCAAAGCCCGGCTGCAAGAACTTGCGATGGCGATGCCATACCGCATCCGTCGGGAGGAAGAAGAGCGCGTGATAGAAAATGTCTTCGTGGACGACAGGTGCGGCCGTGATGCGGACGAACGTGTCGGGGTCTGAGAGGATGCTCTTGACGGAGGCCGGATCCGCGACACGGACGATGACGCCGCCCACAACCATGTCGACCTTGTAGATATCGCCATACTTCTTCTTCAGCACCTTCCAGAGCTCGTGGATGTGAGCTTAACCATTAAGGATATTAAAAATACGCAAAAGAACGCACAAAATGGAGCACTACTAAATAGAAGAATTTCGACGGAAACACAAAGACAATCACAAGGAAACTAATTAGGAAGAGCTCACCTTTATACTGAAAGATTAAGGGGAAATTCCCTATGACGGGGAATGCTGGCGGCCCAGGGATCTTGCGTAATGGCCCACCCGCGAGCCGGTATAGCAGCGTGGCGATCGCGGCAGCTGCGGCAGCAGTCGCGATGACCGTGACCGAGGAGGCCTGAACGGCTCGAACGGAGTTCATCGTCAGCGCTGGAGGCTTGGAGGGGGAGAGGATGGTGCTTCGGGAAGTGTGACGGATGTGGGACTTTTTGGCGGACTGTGGTGAATTAGTATTTTAGGACAAGGTATGATGGAAGCAGCGAACTAGGTGTAATCACGGTATTTTGTTGCTATTTCCAAATCGTCCTTATAATCATCTAAAGGAAGCCACACCTAAGCAAATAGAAGAACAGATACAAGAAGAGGATCTGATATACATCGATCAAAACTCTGAGCTAAGAAAAAGGAAAGCATTATAACCCCTCACTACAGGTATTGAACAAGAAAGGAAGGAGGAAAGGAGAATAGGAGGAAGGAAAACAAGATTTATATCACTAAAATCATATCAGGCAAGAGTTTTTCAACGGGTGACGAATGTCACTGTATAAGACAGAGATACAAATCAATTTTCGGAGGTTTAAACAGATGAAGAAAACAAAAGTAGAAAAATGAGAAGGGTGCGTGTGTTGTCATTCGCCTCTACGCGGGCTGGGGGGCGGCCTCTATAGCGGGGTATTGTACTAAGAAAAGTTTATCCTTCCCCATTCAAACATACGGAGGGACAGGGTGGGGACGAGAAAGCACGGTTGAGTAAAATTAAAGGACGAAATCAGTTTTTCGAGCCGGGAGGAAAGATGAAGAGGTCCGAGCATAGACGGCGTAAGAGAAAACGAAAGTAATATCCACAATGTAAAGAAGAAAGAAAGAAGTTGAAAGAATCCGTACAATGGAAGGGATATATCCCCTTGAGTGAAAAAACAAAACCAAGCCGATGTTTTACACGCCGCCTTAATCGAGCCCACCCCGTCATCACTTGTTCCCCTTCTCGGCTTTCTCTCCCCATTTCATCATCATCCCAATCCCAACGCCCTCAAACCCGCCCTTCCACCCTCCGCCGAACGGCACAGGCGGAGGACTCGGGCTCCTGTCAACGTTTCCTAGCCTCTTCGTCAGCCCGCCCTTCGTGCCTTTCAAAGTAAACCCTCCGCCCCTCTTCCTCCCGCCGAAGCCATCAACCGCAGTCATCGAAGGTAAGCTCGTCGGCCTCCTTGGCTTCTCCATCGCCGGCGGGTCCGCAGACACGGGCCTGTCAAAGGAGGCAGCCCTTACCGGCCCAACGTCCCTCGCGCTCCCGCCACCATCATTCGCCAACCCGCTGAAGGACCACCGCCTCCCATCTTCATCCCCGCCATACCCCGGCGCGACCTGCTGCGGCTGCGCGTGCCCTCCCGTTGCAACCCCACCTCCACCGCCGGCGCCGCCGCGCGTCATGACCTGCCACGGCTTCTTCTCCCTCCCAAACTGCTCCGCGATCAGCCTCGCCTCGACCGCCATCGCCTGTCCGCTGTTCACCGCGGCCCGCAGCGCCGCCTCTGACCCGGCCCTCGCGCGTCGCAACAGCTCCTCGACGGCCTCGGCCTTCCGCCGACCGCGCCCGTGGTCCATCACTTCCCTCAGACCGAGGTGAAAGGCGTGGTTCGCGCCTGCGTTGTTGTCCCAGTGCTCCCGCCCGTCCATCGTGCACGAGACGGCCAGAACAACCTCCCTCGTCGGTGGCAACGCGCCGGGGGCGGTGAGCGGCGGCTGTCCTACCGGCAAGCGGAACGTGAATCGGTCGATTCCGACGAATCCGGCCATGGTGGGCACGACGGTGCCGGCGAAGGTGGCGGGAAGATCGTAAAAGGTGGACCAGTTATCGCTGGTGTGGCGGACGAGGACGCGTTTGGAGAAGGCGAGGTTGCGGACGAGGATGGCGCCGGAGAGGGAGGGGTTTGAGGGATCGGTGGTGTCATCGAGGCGGACGGCGTCGAGGCAGACGTTGGCACCGGAGGAGAAGGCGGTGTTGGTGGCGGGCGTAGAGCGGGAGAGGAGCGCCCAGTGCTTCGGAGGGGGCGGGGCGGTAGGTTTCTGCGAAAATCGCGTAAGTCATCAGAATCATTTAATCGAATTGAAATAAACTGCCAACCGGCGTAGAAAACCAGATTGCGCCCGCCATCGACTTATTCCCTTCGTCCTCGCTCCCGCTTCCGTCTTCCTCTTCCTCGTCCACCTCGCTCAACTCATCCACGTACACCAGCTCGCCCGCCCTGTTCCTCCCGACCTGCAGCGGGTCGTCCTCAATGTTGAACAAGCACACCCTCTCCAGCTGCGTGTCAAACGTCAAGCTTTTCCCCGAATCGCTCCTCCGCGGCGTCGTAGGCGTGGTCGCGGGCGCCGAAGACAGCGTCGGCGACGGCGGTCCCGAGTCCCCACACAGTGTCGACGCCGAGGACGACGACCAGGATGTGCGCGTAAAATCGAGCGCGGGTTGCGGGGAAATTAGCGGCGGGGGAGTCGCGTGCGGGTTCGGCAAGGCGCAGCCGTCGGACGAGGTAGTGCGCTTCAAGATCGGGCGGATGGGGTTGCGGTTGGGGGAGGTGATGGGGTGTAAGGGCGCGATGATGTCGGGGGAGAGGATTTGATCCAGGTTGATGG
>JADGJL010001117.1:0-10032 GCA_027600665.1 Irineochytrium annulatum | reverse complement strand
GGAGGGGATGGAGGGCGGC
The DNA here is from genome assembly GCA_027600665.1 of Irineochytrium annulatum. Lineage (NCBI taxonomy): Eukaryota > Fungi > Chytridiomycota > Chytridiomycetes > Chytridiales > Chytridiaceae > Irineochytrium > Irineochytrium annulatum. The sequence goes on along the minus strand of JADGJL010001117.1, from coordinate 10,013 downwards.
GCTGAGGCCGGCGGGGAAAAGAAAGATCCGGCGAAGGGCATCAACCTGATCAACAAGAATGCCACCAACGTTGGTTCTTCTTCCTCCTTTTTTCATTGCCGCTGTTGGCTCCTTCCACTCCGTTCGTCCATCGTTCTTACTCCCTTGTTGCAACTAGGCCATCATTGTCGTCGCCTTCCTCACGGGCCTGCTCTTCATCTGCCTTCTCGTGTCGATGTCGTCGCGCGGCGAAGGGGGCGAGCCCGACGTTGACCTCGACGACCACAGCGCGCTGGATAACGAAAAGGTCATGCTCATTGCCGGCGGCCAGCCCTCGTACAACGCAAACGGGACCCTCAAGGAAATCACCGCGCCGGTGTGGGTGGTGTCGGGCAAGGCCGCGGACGGCACTACGAGGCAAAGGACAAACATGGGAGCGGCCGTGGCGTCGAAGGAGGAGACAATCGCGAATAAGGCGGGGATGGCCGCTATTGTACATCACAATTAGGCTGACAGGAGATTGGGTGATGGAGAAGTTGGAATAGTGGGAACCGGGCCGTTCAGTTTGGGTATTCCGCCGTAGGAGTGCGGATTTTAAAGAGGCGGAGATGGCCGCCATCATATCATTATTAGGTTGTGGCATCGTCAGAGATAAGATCGCTCTCATTTACACGTTTCTCTTCTCTGTTTCCATACGTTTTATCGTTTTCGGTCACGTCAAGGTTCCTCAATAAAAAAACTACACGGAAGACATACTGATTATTCCTGATTTTTTGTGCTCAACAATAAATTTAACGTTCATAGCGACCAAAAATTTGCGGATATCACGAACAACCATCTTCGATAGTATAGTGGCTAGTATCTCCCCCTGTCACGGGGAAGACCCGGGTTCAATTCCCGGTCGAAGAGCTTTTAGAGTAGTAAAGTGTTTAGTAATATGTCTTTTTTTCTCTCTTTATTTTTCTAGGTGGTTGTCAGTGTGGCCAATGGTAGCCTGCTCCAGGTAATGAGTATGTTCATTTTTTTGGGGACACGGAACAAGGCATTGTAATATAAGAATGAAAAGCGAAGGCAATATAAGCTCTTTAGCTACAACTCTTGCAACATTGGCACATCAATCAATATGAAAGGCCGAATTTACAAGCACCTTGCAAAAAGAGAAGAAACATTGAGAAACCAAAACACGAGAAGTCCAAACACAAAGAGAAGCCGTAACAACCCTGACAAAGTCCACCTATTGACGGTTAATTAATCTACCAAATTCTCGACTCTAGCATCATGTCGCTCTGCGGCGGCAGCCCGACGCAAGCCCTGAACACATTCTCGAGCGCGGCCCTCTGCTTAGCCAGCGCGTTCACGACGGGGGCTCCGGGGGGCACGACGGGCGCCTTGAGCATGTAGGACAGGATCGAGAGGACCGAGTGGAAGGGCGCGAAGTCCTCCATGTCGGCCGTGCGGTACTGGATGCGGGTCATGAGCTCGGTCAGGATCGCGAGGTCGATGATCAAGGGACTGGCTAGAAGGGAGTCCTCGCAGACGTTGTAGATCGAGAGGGTGTTGCGGCCGCTGTTGGACACGATAAGGTTTTGGCAAAGGCGGCAGAAAAAATACATACCCCATGAAGATCTCGCTGACGTACTCGTCCATGGCCCTCTTGCTGTCCCCAACGGACGGGCAGTATTTGATAACGACGATATGGTCCGGGTGCTCTCCCTCCTTGTACAAGATCGGGTTCGCCGCCACCATGTCATCCACGACATTGCTCTTCGAGATCTCCTTGCTTCTAAACTGCTCCGGCGCGCTCAGGTTCCTCCCATCGTTGTTGCCCAGATGGTTGTAGCTCGTGATGGCGAGCGGCTTCAGCCCCGCCGAGACAAGGAAGTCGACCAGCACGGACTTGAGCTTCGTCTGGCCGGACTTGAAGTCATCGCCGCCGATGTGGACGCGGTGCTGGGCGGCGAGCTCCATCATGCCGGGGACGAAGGTATTCTGGGGCGAACCGTTGACGAAGGGACAGGACTCGAGGACGGAGGCGACTGCGAAGATGGTCGAGGGGGCGACTTCGGGGTGGCTGGCCTTGATGGAGGCGAGAATGTTCGAGGCCGTGTCGTTGACGCCGGTAATTATCTGTCACCAGGTGAAGTCAGCCTAAGGAAATAACGAACAAGCACGAATGGGAATGACGCACCTCGGAGAAACGCTCCGTGTTAGCCGTCCACAACACAATCACGCGGTCGAGCCCATTAGCGGCCTTGAAGTCCCTAATATCGGACCGGATCTTCTCCACATGCGCCCACTTATCCTTCCCCTCCACCACATTGTCAGCCCTCTCCCCCTGGTTCGCCGCAATGTAATCCGGGTAGTATACCGACGGTAACGGCTTCAGTCCCTTCATCTCCTCCGCAACCTGACGCTGAAGGTCATACTCCAGCACCTTGGCGCGCTCCATAGCCTCCGCCAGATTCGCCGAGCTGATGTCCCACCCGCCCAACACGAGGTCGTTCGGCTGCGCCATCGGCAGGATTTTTTTGAACGGAATGTGCACGTCCGCACCCGTCTTGGCGTCGACGCCAAGCTTCAGGGTCGAGGACTGCGTGACCGAGCCTATGTAGTTGGACTTCTGCACGCCCTCCTTGGTCCGCCACGTCAGGTTGCGGCGGTTCGCGATGATGGAGGCCGTCAGGGTGGAGCCGTTGTTGCCACCCCATCCGACAAGCATGAGGCCGACCTTCGGCACCTTGGTAGCGACCTTGAAGTTGTACTGAACCTCCGTGGGTACGACCGTCACGGAGTGCGGGCTGGCGGTGGTGACAACCTTGGCATCGCGGTAGGTGTAGGTCGTGAGGATGTGGTCCTCGGTGTAGGTGACGTTGGGCGAGGAGACCTTAAACATGACGTCCGGGTTGGAGATGGAGGAGGGCATCGTTGCGGTGGGGTTAGGATCGAGAGGCACAGGAGACATTGATAGAGTCGATAGAGTTCTCAAGAAAAGTTATCGGTAGAGACCGGAAGGCGTTTATCGTGTTTTAGGGGGCGGGCTTGAACGCTTCCTTCCGCGGTAAGCGTTATGGGCCGAGTAGAGCGTGTTGGAGCTGAAGAAGGAAAAGCCGTTAGCAATGTCCAGCCGGAACCTCCTATCCCGTCCGCCCCGTCCTCCACGGCCACAGTCCTGCACCCGGCCAGCTCCTTGGTCTCTGAAGAATCCTCCGGCATGGTCGATGGCATCTTGTGTCGATTTTCCTCATCCGCCGTCCCTGGCCATAACCACGCGCACGCCCAACATCCCCGACTCCCCGGCAACATCCCAGGCTGACGACCGCTCCGATCCCATCGCCAGCCTCCTCCAAGACGGTGTCGCTACTCACAACGTGGTGGCGGTCGGCTTGAGCAGAAAAAATAACGGGCCAAGTTGGGGATGTCGCCAATGATGACGTCTGATGACGTGGCACATCACGCTTGTCGTCAGTCATCGAGGCGCGCCTGCGATGGAGTAGCCGTCTCTTGTCGCCCTGACGCGTCAGTATCTCCGCCTTCACCACGGCGGCTGACCACCTTCCATTTCCGGTCGATAAGATTCATCTCTGCGAGTCGGCGTAATTCGTAAAGACCTCAACATCAACGAGGTCAGCGCTCTTCTCTTTGTTCTCTTCTTTGTTCAATTACTAATTCTCTGCTCACATTCACTTATACTACACGGTGAAGAGCAACGACAGCCCGTCATCAAAAATCACCCTTTACAGCCTTCGCCCCCCTACTCTTCGTCGTCATCATCGTCCTCAATCCCCTCCAACTCCCCATATAGCTCCTCCGTCACGACGACACCCCCATTGCTGGGTCCAGCATCCGGCACTAAATACTCATCCTCGTCCGCGTCATACTCCCGCCTATGTCCTCGCGCCGCCGCCGGATCGTTGACTTCCCCCTCGTGGTCCGAATCCTCTCGCTCGTAGAAGTCCATCGCGCCGTCCTCGTCGTCGGCGTCCTGCCGCGCAAGCTCCGGGTTGAAGTCAAACAGCTCCTTCCCGGAGAAGGCCATGCCCGACTTCATGCCCGCCCGGTACTTCTTGTACGCCTCGGACTTGTCCTTGGCGAGTTTTGCTTCCTCCTCGGCCTGTCGTTGCTTCCGCTGCTCCTTCCAGGCCGCAAAGGAGGCGTCCGTGATGGGTGTTAGGTTCGGTCCGAGCTTATGCCGCTGTAAGAGAAAAGGTTTGAGTCACAGAACGCACAAAATTAAAGACTTATAGCCTTACCTCCTTATCCAAAAACTCTTCAAACGTAATCTGGTTCTCCTTCTCCCTCTCCTCCCTCTCCCTGCGTTCCTCCGGCGTCTCCTTCTTCTTCAGCACGTATCCAGGTGGCAACGCATGCCTATACTTGCACTGCGACCCGCCGTTCGGACACTCCCAAAACCACCCGTATTTTCTATTATCGATCGCCTCCAGGAAGAACTTGCAAACGATCTCGGTGGGCAAGTTCGCGTTGTCCCCCTGCTTCCGATTCACGACGTCCTCGAGCTTCGACTGGTCCCACTGATCCATCGTGTCGTCCTTCTTCGACACCGTCCCGTCCTCGGCTCGCTTATCTGTATAGAGGTCGATCTTCGTACCCTTCCGCTCGACGCCCATATCGTGCGAGAACTTGCATTTGTTGCCCTTCTGACATGTCCCCGCTTTAAAGAAGTTGCAGACGATGGTTTTGGGATCGACGCCGAAGGGGACCTTTTGAGCCTGCGCGACAGGCTTAAAGAGTTCGGCCAGCTCGGCCTTCCGCTTCTCCTCCTCGGCCTTCTTAGAAGCAATCGCGGACTTCCGGTCCTCCGCGTCCTTCTTGTCCTTTGGGTTACCCATCGCGGCCGCCTGCTTTTGAACCTGCTGCACATATTTCCTGTCGAGGGGAATCAAAACACGCCTGGCCCCTACAGCAAGGCAATACTCACCCAACCTTCGAAGACTTGTTCTTGTTCTTCAGGCCAAAGGTCTTGTCTTCGACCGCGGCCTTCTTCTTGGTCTCAACGGCCTTCTTGCTCGCCTTTGGCGGCATGCTGGCGGATCTTGCTGATTTGAAAACAGTTGACGAGGCGACGAAAGCTGGTTGGAGAGGATGCCCGACCGCGCGATGATCGTTCAATTACAGTGCCGGTGATGTCCAACAGAGAACGGGCCCTGTTGCAGAAAAGATCGAATGACGGCCAAAGTCAAATGAGACACCTTCATGGCAGGCTCTCCACATAGAAGGTGAACGTCCCTTGGCATACCTTCAGAGTATCTTGCTGTAGCATAATATAACGTGACCGAGTAGACCCTTTTTGATGTTGCTCAGATCGGACAAAACAAAACCCCACTTTCACGTTAGCAGCAATCGTTTTATTTATCGCAAGCGACACTTGAAAGAACGTGGGTGCTAAACCCAATGGTTCGAATATAGACCAAGGATTCCAAGACAATAGACCCAAGGTGGTTCAAAAACAAAAGGAATGAGTCACAGCTTAAATGCGTGCCTGATTGTCACGCGCTGGTATCCATCGTCGAGAAGTCCCTCTATGCAAAATGGTTAAAGCTCGCCGGAAAATCGTGGGCTTTAAAAAGACTGCTTACAATGGCCTCCAAGTACGCCTTCAAGTGTTCCGGGTCGTGGTCTAATTCCGAAACGCAATCACCTTAGAAACTTCATCAACGTTATGTTCATTACATACCTGGGTACATGCCATGACCCAAATTCCCGATGTACCTCTCCGTCGTCCCAAAGCCCTCGAGCATCTCCTTGACCACGCTCCTGATCTTATCCTTCTCTGCATACAACACGCTCGGGTCCGCGTTCCCCTGCAACGTAACCCTCCCGCCAGCAGCCGCCTTCGCGTTCTGCGGTGTGATGCACCAGTCGACCGAAACGACGTCGTATTCAAGATGCGAGAGCGCCTCGACGGCGTGGTTCGCACCGCGTGCGAAGACGATCATAGGAACACCATGCTCTGAGACCGGTATATCGAGGGCCTCGATGCCCTTCTTGACGCGCGTGGCGATCTGGGATAGGTAGGGGAGGGAGAAGGTCGCGAAATCGGAAGGGGAGAGCTCGCCGCCCCACGAGTCGAAGACTTGGCAGAGCTGAATGAGGATTTGCAAGTAAACAACAACGAGTAACCTAAATGAAACGAACCTGAGCTCCAGCCCGGACTTGTCCGATGAGGAAGTCGACGGTCACATCAGTAATCATCTGCAGCAGCTTGTGTGACTCCTTCTCATGCCTGAACAGCCAGCTCTTGGCCTTGCTCAGCGTCTTGGACCCGCCACCCTCGATCATGTACGCCATCAACGTCCACGGAGCGCCTACGAACCCGATCAGGGGCACCCGACCTCTCAGCTCCCTCCTCGTCAGCGAGATCGCCTCGTACACGTATCCAAGCGCCTCGTCCACATCCACCGGGAACGTCAGCCTCGTCAGGTCCTCGGGCGACCTCAACGGGTCCGGGAAGTGCGGGCCGACTTTCTCCAACATCTGCACCTCGAGCCCCATGGCCTGTGGGATTACCAAGATGTCCGAAAAGATAATGGAGGCGTCCAGCAGGCCCGCGTACCGATCGATCGGCTGCAGCGTGACCTCACACGCCAGCTCGGGAGTCCGGCAGATCGTGAAGAAGTCGTTTCGCTTCCGGGCCTCGCGGAACTCCGGGAGGTATCGGCCGGCCTGGCGCATGATCCAGACAGGGACGCGCTCGACGGGGAGGCCACGGGCGGCGCGGAGGATGAGGTCATTGGTGAGCGCGGGGAATTCGCCGCCGACAGGGACCCGGGACCGTTTGCGGGCTGGGGACGAGCCCGAGGGGTGGCCGCCGTTAGCATCGGTGACGGAGCGGACCTGGCCGGCACGGGTCGTATCGATCGTCGTCATCGCAATGGACCGTTTCGGCAAGCGGCAGATGGATCGTTTTCTGACGAAGATCAAGTCGTGTCAGGATGCAAGCCTCAACAAGCCACGCCTCAAGCCACCACTTATTCGCAAAAATGAATCATGAACCCCACCTACCTCCGGGTATGGTATTGTTGTGCCCAACACGGCCAGACCGCTTGTTGGCGTGAAAGCCGCCGCGTCCGCGCCTGGAAAATCCGCGTAACAGCCTCCTGGTCACAGCGATAAATCTGCGGGCCTACATGTATTAGGACGGCAGACTAGTGGCAGGCAGTGGTCCGCGAAATTAGCGGGGAGTACAAGGAGAGATGAAGCAGAGTACCACGCAGCTTGTGCTGCTGATGAAACAGGACTTTAAGAAGCTGCAGGTCGGGAGTCGGGCGGGCGGGACGGCTTCGGATGCTGAAAGCGTCCTTTAGGAGGCGGATGGTTTGGAGTAGGTTACTACTTTATACAATTGCTGTGCCTCTGTAGCGTGTATCTTGTTGTTCTTCTGTCTTGATTCCTGGCAACCATCCTCACTTACATTTATTTAAAGTTATCAGGTTGCGAGGGCAGCTACTGCATTTTGCAAAAGAAAGGCCTTAAAAAACCTGACAAATGTTAAATCTGACCACTGGAAGTTCCCTATGTTTCTGAATGTGGAGTTAGTATGCTATGAGGAGGCGAGTGTAATGGAATTTGTGTTTTTATATATCCTTCAATTTCTCGGTCACTTCTCGATCTCGTCCAAAATTCGCCGACACACAGCTGATAATCCAGCACTTCCCTCCAGACCAACTCCATGAGTCTCCCAGAAATTCCTTCTGCATCACCGACTTACAATCGCTAGTAGAATCACAATTGATGTATAATGGTTCGTATGAGTCTGGGTAGACAGTTTCTTTGTAAACAAGCCTGCAGGGTTATAGGCTGTATCAATTTTAGCGATTTGAATAGTCTTGCCGAAGTCCTGCTGTGTGCAGTGTAATTTGGGCATCAAATGTTCAACTTTTTCTCCATGAAGAAATACCAGTTAAAGCCGACGTATAGTAGCATTGTTATCTTCAAATACTACGGCAGGTTTTATGCTAACATCCAATCCAGTATTATCTTAAAGAAGAGTATATCACGTTACCATAGGCATTCTTACGTCGCGTCCATATGCAAGCAACTAGGGATTGCTAGCTCGCTCGGCTCAGCAAACCTGTAGCGAAACTAATGTCGGGTTGTGTCGTATTGGCCAGATACAGCAATACTTTAACTGCTGTCAGGTAGGGATTTGATTTATTGATATTCCTCTCCAGGGCGGGCCAGTCCATAACTATCATAATCAATGTTGAAGCCACCCATTCAACGGTGTGCTGGCGGGCTTTGCATTCTCCACTCAAAACTTCAGGAAGAGTTTCTCAATATAATGGGGTTGGTATATTAAACTTCACCCTTAATATGTTTGAATTCGATTCGGAGGCAGTAACAGGTTTCACCAAGGTCCTTCATCTCAAATCCTTTGACAAAATACCAAAATTCCAATCCTGGCTGGACAGTAGCGGGCACAGTGCTCATTCCGCCTGACTGTTAGGTTCCAGGTTTGGATCCTGCCCTAAACTAACCCATTTTTTTTTTGATCCCGACCCAAAACCGTCCCGTCCCGTCCTGTTGCGAACACTAGTTCTGAGGATAATAACACATTCTCCAACGGATATTGGCTCTATGAGAGCGCGTTAGGATGAATGCTTTAGCGGATTTCACAGGATCAGACTCGCACTAAAGTCCGTCAGACTCATACTGGATTTTTGATGATCCATATCCGAGGTGAATTTGTCAGACTGCAAAAGCCCTCGGTGCGAGTCCGATCCGATAGATTTCGGACTGGGAAATAGCGAGGATCCAGTCCAATCCAACTCGGACCAGATCCGGGTTGCAATGGTTGAAAAGGGTGATTTTGCTCAAAATTGACGAAAAAATGGTTTTTCCAAGCCTTTCAGCGATCCGTCGGACTTCCCAGGCTTCCAATCCAAGTCCGACGGACTGGACACCAGCGCCCCTTACCGTTCCGATGGACTCTTACTTGAATTATCCAATCCGTCAGATAATCCGAGTCGGACTGAAATAGGACTTGGACTTGGACATTGGCGATCCGAATCCAAACTTTCAGACCAGATTGGACCGGATTTTGGACTAGGTCAGATCCGCTGCGAACACTATGAGTTAGAAAATCACCTCTTCATTGATCATGCTGACAAGGCAGATTGCCGGGGTTGCGGATGCCTTTGATTGTTTTGATTCTTGACAGGCAACCTCCCAGGAGACCAGCAGTGTTGGGCCAAGTGCTCTGCGCTGCAGCTCTGGGAGGCCCATTTTGCTTGATCTTGAATAAACACTCTATTGACCCTGTAAACAAAGTTAGCTTCACTTCTCCTCGACCCTTGTCTCCGTTGAGATGACATTCCTTCTACCCTCACACTGGAACTGGAGCCTTTGAACCAGCCTGAGCGAGGTGATGGTCAGTATGCACTCCGCAGGTGTGTTGAATACACGGGCGCCTGCCCCCGTTGAACACGACGTAAGACTGTGCCCGGGCCGGATGTGGCGTCGGCGCAGCCAGAGCTATCAGGACACCTAGGTAATACGCAAAAAAGGTGAAATCGGCTCCTGACCGGAACAGATAGAGCTAGGTTGAGGGCTGCTCGTCTTGTGCCTGGCCCAGCGGGTGACACCGCAGGCCACTTTCTAACAGCGATGGACAAGCGGGAGGCAGTGGACAGCTTCATGGATTTTGTTTGAGAACCTACTTTCCTGGTCGGCGTGCCCTCCTGGAGTTCCTTGCTCGTAATGGTGAGCACATGGAGTTCTTGAGGCTGGCGCTCAGATTTTTGCGAGGCTGGGTTGGGGACGGCGGCTTGCCGGGAGCAGCATGGTTGGAGTCAACTCCCATCAAAAGCACAACCAAATCAACATGGATTTTGCATGTGAACACTTTTAATTAAAGTCGAATTTGTGCTTGATAGATTGGCGTCCCTCTCCATTTCCTACCACAGCTTTTCTGCCCTTCCACATTACCGAATGCATATGTCTGTGAAGTCACAGCCGGGTTCACAGTGCCTCCGACCCACAAACATCCGTGTAAAATGAAGAATGAAGGAGGATGA
>JADGJL010001116.1:0-10043 GCA_027600665.1 Irineochytrium annulatum | reverse complement strand
ACTTCCTTTTTCTTCGTTGTCCTCCTTTTCAGTGCCCTTGTATTGGTTTTATTTCTTCTGGATGAGTATTTTTTTTATTAAACTGTATACTTTTCTTCAGCAACACATACCAATTCTCTTGAAATCTAAATACTCTTTAATACGTCACAACGCTACTTATCTACACTTTCGCTGCCAATGCCAGGCTCTTTATGAAGTTATATGCTTGGTTCAATTCTAACTTTTCCGCCTTAATCTCACCTTCACTCCCGGCATGCCCAATTCGATTATATAGCCACGATGCTTTCTCTATTCTGTTGGTTTCATACTTGCTTGTTTTAATTTTTGTGCTGTTTCACGCTATTGCACTTGTTGTCACCTTTAATTCCTTCGTTACATTTGCAATATGCTCGCGCGATACATAATTAGCATCCCTCTTTCGAACTACCAGTTTTTTTCAATACATCATACAAATAACCGCTACTTCTATGTCCTTATCGTTGTTTCCTTGGGCCTCATGTGTTCGACCGTTCAATACACTTATGTTTCCCTACATACCGTGACGGATTCTATCACATAGCTGGTACCTTCGATGGGCCTTGCCTTGTCGCATGTGTTGGTTGTGGCGCTTCTGAGGCTCTGAGTGAGGCCGGCCGAGCTGGTGCCTCAATTGATTGTTGTGTTGAAGATGTAACTACTGTGTAACTTAAATTCGGACGTTTCTTTCAAATGATGCTCTTTTCGTGGGATGACAGGGTAGGCAAGACTAGGAACAACTAGTTGGTCTTGAGTCGTCTGGCAGGCGTCTGGTCGCGTGGCCTATGCTGCCTTTTACTGGACATTTGCGTGGCTTGTCGATTACCACCGTTTCCCCGCGGCGATCAGGGTCCTGTGTGCCCCTATCACAGCCTACCACACTCCAGCCCCCATGCTCCTGGCCTCCGGATTCCGTGACGCCCCATCCTTACCATCCTTCTTTCACGCCGCCATGGCAACGGCCCTGCGAACTGTCGATGAGGCCTCCACTTTCTTCAAGACCCTATCACCGGCCTACGCCATGCCCGGCGCCCCAGCCTCCGCGTCCACACTTCATCAGCTCCTCCTTGACGCCATGCTCTTCTCGACGCCGGATGCCTCGACGGAGCCCATAATCACTGGCGCCGCCGCGCAGGCGATGGTTGGTGGCAATAGCAACCAGCCGGCGCCGCACGCGCCTGCCCCGACCACGACCGCGACATTCTTCTTCGACGACCTCATGGACGCAACGGAGACGCCGCCCGACGAGCGCCTAGCAACACCAACGGGCGACAAGGCAGCCGGTCCGGAATCAGGAAGCGTATACGATCTCCTCTCTGAGCGCGACACCCTCGTCAACCTGCACTTTCTCATCCGCGAGCGACTGGAGTTCGAGCTGCAGAATCAACTCGGCATAATCGACGCGCGTGATAGGCCGTCAACCACCGCCTGGCTGGAGAACATGGAAAACGCGACGCGCGAGAACGGCATGGGGGCCTTCGACCAGCTGCCGATTACGCCGGCCTGCACGCCGCCAATGCCAATGGGGGTTTGCATGGACGCGGTTGAGGACGCCTTTGTCAGGTGGCTTCGGTGGCACGGTGGTCAGGCCTGGTTACACACCGTCAGCACTCACTTCAACCGACGGCCATTACCACCAGACAGGTGCGCTCGCTGTCGGCAATGCGGATCGTCTGGACAGCGAGTGCGCGGCCCACCCGCCACAGCCATGGACTTGTGGCCCCTGCGATTCCTGCGGGTGCCAGCAGCAGCAGCACATCCCAAGGCCCTCGGTTTCGTCGCAGGGCACGCCGGCTACCAACCCCGACAGCTTCATCAACCTCAACATCAATGCCTCCTTCCACCAGAACGAGCAGGGCCGTCTCCATATCCTCCCGCCCTCATCCAGCGTCTTCGCGTCGGCCCCCGGCCCACAACAAATCCCTCCTCCTCACCATCACCATTCCTACGCGTCACCCACCACCCCAATCACCCCAAGCCCGCCCATGACGCCAGCCTTCCAGCCGTCCATGGTCCCCACGCGATTGAACACGCACTCCTGGTCCGTGGCCCCAACCCCGCTCGTTCCCAGCAGCATACCATCTCAACTCACGACGATAATGGACCTCAACTATTTAACAGCTCGCTCCCACCAGCCTCCCTGCCAGCCTCCATGTTCCCTAACGCGACCGTCGAGCCGTCCCGCCTGCACGAGGCACTCCCGCCACCGTCGCTGACCTCGATATCCCCCACGAGCGGCGGCGGCGCGAAACGTCGCCTCGCGGACCAGCCGGGCGCCGACAAGTGCGACCTTACATGGTCAGCCACGCGCCGCTCCATCTCGCATGCAACCATCGAGGGGTCCCACGCGCTCTCGACGCAACCGCCGTCAACACCGACGACCGCCGATGCGCAACGCGCATCGTCCGCCTCCATTGACGCGAAGGACCTGCATCTGCTTGGCTGCACGCGATCGCACGCCTCGGCCCTTGTCGTCTGCGACTCCTCCTCCGACAATCAGGACAACGTCCCGCCAACCCGCCTCTCTCTCTTCGCACCGGCCGCTGCACTGCCCGAGCCTCCCCCGGCGCCAGCCCCCACGCCCACCATACCCATGACATATTCCCCGCTGGCCGATTCCGCTTCAGCCAACTCGGACTCCGAGACCGGGATCGCGGCCGCGGATGACGCGGTCGCTGCTGGCGGCGACAACAAGCAGCCACGCCGGCGCAAGCCGTTCCCGTGCGGCGTGTGCGGCCGGGCCTTTGCGAGGAAGCACGGCCGTCTCAGGCACGAGAAGCTGCATGCGGTCCCGAAGGCGTTCACGTGTGCCGGGTGTCGGAGGCAGTACGCGAGGGCGGACGGGTTGAGGAGGCATATGAAGGGGAGCCGGTGTGGTCGGGTTTTAGGGGTTTGCGAGTGGGACTGAGGGGGGCGAAGATGGAGGTTGGGGTGTTGATGGTTGAGCGGGCGGCAGGTGCGTCGAAGATAGTTCCTTTTTCTGCTTGTATTCCGTTTTTCCTTGTAATTAGTAGGATTTCTTCTGGACTAGTGTTTTTCGTCTTTCTAATTTTCTGCAACACCTATCATCGTTACCCTTGACTTGGTTATTTCCTTCTCTATAATTGTCTCCTCCCCTCCAACTTTCATTACCACCAACGTAGCCCTCTATCGGGGTCCATGCTTAGTTCCAAGCCACCCTCTTTACCTAGTCTTATGCTTACTACACTCCAATTTCCACAGGTGGTTATCACGCCGATCATATATCACCATAATCTTTCTCGGTTTTCAGTTGCTTTCATGCTTGCTGGTTTCTTTGGGCAATTTTTTCTCTACTGCACATGTTTTTATCTCTAATTGTTGCGATGCATTTTTCAATGGATGGTTTCGACTAGGTGGCATCTCTCTTTTCTAGATCCCGTTTAAGAACAACACGACAAAACAAATATCGTGCTACTTCAATGTTCTTGTCGTTGCTTTCTTGGACCGCAATGCCCTTATTGTGGACTTACTGGTTTCTGAAAGCAAGGTTTCCTGTATGGAGTGAGCTGATGTGTCTTCGGGAGGCGAAATTTCCATTCGCAACCACTTGCTCACTGAGCATTTAACCTGACCGCATTCCCTCCAACGGCCGTCGTCGATCTCGCTATCCGTTAGCCTTCTCGTCATGGTCTCCTTCACAAGTCACTCCCTCCTCACCTTGGCCCTCGCTGCGGCAGCCCTTTCGTCGGCGGTCGCCGAGCCCGCGGCAGACCGGCAGCACTTGAGCCTCAAGGGCGCATCCCCGCAGAGCAACGATCAGAAGAAGTGGCGACCTGTCTTCGGCATCAAGAAGGCCAGCCACAAACAGCGCGTCACGAAGAAGGTCAGCCTGTTCAAGCAGGGAGGTGCTGCCGATCATATCAGTCAACATGCAACTGCGAACTACAGCGTGACCGGGAACTGCCAGTCTGGGGAATATGCGTGCGTGGTCCTTCGTCCTTGATCGCTTCTCTGTACTGAACGACATACTCCAGATTCGACCCCAAGCGGATCTACACGGTCAAGACGGGCGAGATCCCTTCGGGCTCCAATTACCCACCCGTCCTCGCAACGGTCGACTTCACCTCCTACGACTGGACGCTAGACTACTTCCCGGCCCAGTTCCAGGCTAACCCTGATGGCACTGGCTCGCTCACGGTGACGAAGCAGGCCACCACTCCCGTGGGCCTGGGCACGCGGTTGTCGACGACGAGGTACAACCTGTACGGCATCTTCAGTATGAAGATCAAGGCCGCTTCGCCGGCGGGGATTGTCTCGACGTTCATCACCATGAGTGATCGGGGCGACGAGATCGACTGGGAGCTTGTGAATGCGACCCCGGGTCAGCCGGCGACGAACAATGTGTTCTATAATCGCATACCTGAGTACGGCCAGCACTCGAGCCTGACGGCGATTCCGGGGGATGGGAAGCAGGATTCTTGGCATGGTAAGTGTTGATACACCTTCCGCCGGGCGTCCAGCCGCAAATAGCGCGAAGCGCACGTTTGGTCGTCGCGAACGGGCTCTGTCAAGATCACCATCGCAATTATTTTTGAGTTTAACTCGTTCCCTTTTTAGAATACACTATTGATTGGAACTCGGAGCGCATCATCTGGTCCATCGACTCCAAGCCCATCCGCACGTACACCAAGGCCTCCTCCTTTGAGTCCTCCGTCAACGCCAATTACTACCCCTCCACGCCCTCGATCATCCAGATCGCTATCTGGGACGGCGGTGACTCGGAATCCTCCGGCGTCTCCCAATGGGCCGGAGGGCCCGTCCCCTGGGGGTCGCAGACGTCCTTCACGTCCCAGTATGGCCCCCTCAAGGTCCAGTGCTACGATGACAAGAACAAGGTCGTGGATTCGTGGCCGGCCGTAAGCGGGACGGGCGGCGCCAACAAGTCCGCGGCCCTTAGCAGCGCTGTTGGAGGCGCGGAGAGGGAAACGCTTGGCGCGGATGGGCTGCCGACGCCCGTGCATCAGGGCGCGCCGCCCGCGCTGTCGAGCGCAATGGGAGCGCCCGAGAGGGAGACGATGGGCGCCGATGGGACGCCGTCCCCCATGGTCCCGGGACCTACGGACCCCCCGGTGTTTGGAAACCCGACGCCGACGGATGCTGGAACGGTTGGCGTGGCTCCGTCGGCGGACCCGAACCCAAGCGATGCGCCGATTACGGCGACGAAGAAGTCGACGATCCCCGTGGCGAGTGGTGCTGCGGCCGTGTCGACGGGGACGTTGTTCAAACCGGCAAAGGCGGCGACGACTGCAGGCGGAGCCGGCATTTTCGGCGGAAGCGGAGCGGGGAGGGCGGTGGGATCGGTTTGGGCCGCTTTAAGTGCGGTGTTAATGGTGGTCTTGGTACTTTAACTGTTCTAATGTTGGATTAGGGCCGAGCCTGTTAGTTTTTGGCCTGTTTTGCAACTTATTGTGTCTACCTTTGCTTTTATGTTGTATTCACGTCTTGATGTTTATCTTTTGCCTTCAATGATCATATGCCTTGATGGTTTTTCCTTCACGCCTTGCAAGTAAACTCGTCGCTTGGTTTGCGTTTGCAACTTGCTCTATCTCAGACTCTTACCGTTGTTGTTTTCTCTCGGTTTTTATCGCATTGACATCTGCAACTCCCTTCTTTGCAAAGCTTCTGTTTGTGCATGTGTCGCGTTCGTCTATTCCTATTCGTTACCACCACTCCATATTTACCCCGCCACAGTTCGCTGTAGGCTTTCGTGCCTTATATCTCCCGCTTTCCCGTTCCTTCTACACCGTTCAGACTAGAGCGCTTTGGCTAAAATATGGACGCGTAATGACACCACGCGCTTTTCGAGTTGCTCGCTTTAGAAGTCGACTGCTTCATTCCTGCTTCCACCACGGAGACTGGATTGCTTTAAACCTTCAGCGACCAGCTTTTCACTTAAAGGAGTCTCCCGATTGCGGCGAGGACGACTCGGGACCAGACCTGCTACTCGTTGACACAACTGGTAGACAGCTCGCTGATGGTGGCAATTCAGCAAACATTTCATATCCCAAGCGAACGACCTCCGCTGAGGGCCAACCAGGACCGTCCTCACCAGACGGGTTCCGCACTGACGCGAAGCGACTACCTCATTGTCAGGCCTCGATTGATTGCGTGTGGTCTCCCTGCGATGGACAGGACCGATCACGAGGCCGAGTCCGGTACCACACTGACCCCAGCCTCGGACGCCACGCCCATCGCGATCCCGCCATCGATCACGGAATCCTCCTCGCAGCCACCAGTGGCCTCATCGCCGACGCCCGTGACCGCGACCGACGCGACGGCGTCAGCCGTTTCAACCATCTCGGCAGGTGACGCCCCGCCACCCGCATCACCAACCGCCACCGCGCTGGACGGATCACCCGCCGTCGCCGTCATCCCCCAGCCGCTGCAACCCGAATCGGTGGCTTTCTCCGCGGTGCCATCAGCGCTGGCTACGGCGTCCACGGCCGCAGCTGGCCAATCGATGGGCGGCCTGCCACCGTCACCATCCCCCTCTACCGACAACCGCAGCGGCCTCCTCACGCTTCTCCTCACCCTCCTTCCTCCAACACTCCGGCCATCGACGATGCCCGTTCCGGGAGTTGCGTCCGCCGCAGGAGACAGGTCCCTCACGCTCCGCGCGGTGCTCTCCTGCATCGTGGCCGTGGGACTGCTCCTCAACCGCGCTCTACCGTTCCTCCTCTCCCTCCGCGCTCGATTGCTGTGGCCCCGTCCGACGGCAGCCACCGCAGTCGCCGGCGCATTGGCGGTCCGATTGCACCACAGCACGGTGGCCGCGGGACTTCTCCCCGCGCTCCGAGGGCTCTGGGGACGATCGCCGGTTCGTCTTATTGGCTTGCTGGTCGGCGGTGGACTAGGCACGGCGGCCGTGGGGTGCCTGTCGGCCGAGGCGGCGGCTGTCTTGATGACTGGGCTTGCGGGACCGCTGCTAGCGCGTTTGAGGGTGGCCAGGGGTGGTGGAAGAATCGAGTTTTTAGATGGGATTCTGGCTGCGTGTCAAGGCGGGGACGCGGGAAAGCTGGAGGCCATTATGAGGTCCAGGGCCGCGAGAACATGGCTCAAGGAGGGTGGGCGGGGTAAGGGCTGGGAAGGATGTAAAGGGGATGCGTTGGACTGTTTGATGGCAGCTGCGAGCAAAGTGGGTTTTTTTTCGGGTTATTTACAATGCTTGCTTGTGATTGTGATTTTATAGAGTGTCTCGTTTATTTACGATTTTTTTCTATCGTCGCAGGGCCATGTCAGGATTTTGCAGACCCTCTTGGATCATCCTCTGTTCGCGCCTCTGATCAACGAACGCGTAAAAAAATCCGGCCTTACGCCCCTCTTAACTTGCTGCCGCAACGGGCAGTCTCGCGTTGTCGCCGAGTTCCTTATCAGCAAAGGCGCCGACCCGAACGTCAAGGACTTGGTCAACAACTACTCGCCGTTGTCCTGGGCGGCCTACTGGAACGATCCGGCCATGGTTACCCTCCTCCTCGCCCAGCCGCCGCCGCCCAAGCACGTTCCATTGCCCGATGAAATTGCCGCTGCTTCCGTCGCGACAGCGCCGATTGTGCCCGAGCCGAAGACAAAGGAGCGTTCGCCGGCGAACGACGCTCGGTCAGGGGCTTTCGGCGGCGCCGCATGGGAGCGCGAGGAGTCGAGCGACCGGAATATGGCATTGTTTGTCGCTATTCACAACTACAGCGACGCCGCAGCCACGGTTCTGGTGAAAGAGGGCGGCGCGAGGATGGATCTGTCGGATGAGAACAATTGGGAACTGCTCGCGAAAGCTTCGAGCGATCTGGTCACGCTTATCATCACATCGTTACCAGATCGGACGTTGAAGCCGAACTTGAATCTCATAAGGGCCGCGAATGAGAAGCCGGCGCATTTGGCCGTGCCGTTGTTGAAAATTATTATTCCGTTGATCGAGGGCGATTTGTCGTTGCTGAACAAGCTGGAGGACCGGAGTGTTCGTATTTTGCTGATTGGTGAGAAATGGTCGGTGATGTTAAATGTTGCTAAAGGTATTGCATACGGTTGCCTCGGTCGCTGGCACCGCCGACTTTGTCACTACGCTGGTACGGCGCGGCCTTAACGTTAACCGACCGTGGTCTCGAAGACGGGGCCGAACGGTTCTTCACGAAGCGGTGGACCGGGAGGACGTAGCTATGGTTAAGCGGCTCTTATCCCTTGGCGCTGACCCAAACGCGATGGAGTGTAAGCCGGAAACCATCTCGATTAGCACTATCCTGAATCGGAGGAACTCGGTGGTGTCGACAGCAGGAACCAACGGCACAAGTTTACCCGTGGCGAGACCCGTAGCTCCGGCCGCCGCGGCCGCTGCTGCCGCTGCTGCCACGACTGTTGCGGTAGCCCTACCGGCCGAAGTGGCGACCATCGCTATTCAAACAAGTACCGAACCTAATCATCAACACTCCGCAACGCCCACCACAACAGCCATCCCGGCCGTACCTCCCCCCGATTCAGCGCCAACATCCACAGACGAGCCTGCTCCTGCAGCTGAAGCCGCACCTGCTACCAATGCAGCTCCCCCAGGCGCTCCTGCGCCAGTCGCTTCAACTCCCGCGACAGTCGCGTCCAATGACGACGAGGATTCTCTCCATTTCGACGCCAAGGCCCCTCTTCACCTTGTCAAAGATCCCTTGATTCTCTCTCTCCTCCTCTCCTCCGGGGCGAACCCCCACGCTCGCACATCCTATAAGCGTACGACCCCTCTCCACCTCCTCCTCAAGGCGTCCGCCCGGCTCGTCCTAGGCCCGCTCGTCATCACCCAACTCGTCGATCTTTTGACTTCCCCGAACTCGAGCCTTGCGCTCTCCGGATGGCAGACGCTTCAAGACCGGCGCGGTGCTACACCGCTCCACGTGGCGGTGAAGGCGCGGAGGGGCTCTACGGCCGTAGTGAAGATGCTGTTGGAGCGCGGGGCATGCTGGACGGTCCGGGATAGGGATGGGCGGACGCCGCTGGACTGCTGTGGTGGAGAGGAGATGGCGAGGGTGATGCGGGAATGGATTGAGAAGAAGAATGGGGTGTATGAAGTAGAGAGGCTTGTGACGATGTGCGGGAGGGTCGTGAGGAGAGTTGGATGCGTGAGGGGCGAGCTTGGCGCGAGAGTGGCGGAGGTTGTTTTTGAGGATGTATTTGATGAGACCGAGGTGGAGGCGCCAGAGCCGGTGGCGCTAGGGGAGGTTGTTAGGAGGGTTGAAGCTGCGGCTGCGGCGGCGTCGGACGCGCCTGCCGTTGTGCAACCTCCGGTGCCGCCGCGGGCACTGAATCCTTTGGCGCCAGCATTCGTGCCTGACGTGGAGGAGGCGGAGGAAGTCATCGCGGTAGCAGCTGTGCTGGATGACGAGGAAGTTGAGGAGGAGGAGGAGGAAGAAGAGGAAGAAGAGGAGGACGAAGACGGGCGGGATGCCGATGGGCAAGGAGATGGCAACGGTGGCGCTAACGGTGACCACCCGGACCTCCACCTGGAATTTGATGACGAGGAGGGCGACGTTGTCCTTGTCCGGCGAACTGCCGGTGCCGCCGTGGGGGCTACAGGGAATAACGGGCATGAGACTATTGTCGGCTCAATGCTCCTCATCACCCCGCGGAGGCGGTCGCAGCCCGCAGGCGGCGCAACGCGATTACCGTCAAAGCGGCATGGAGGCACGCGGTTTTTAGAGGGCAAGTTCCGGAGGCGCAGTGGAGCTCATAGCGGGGCGATGGCTGCCGGGGCAGTGAAGGATGACACGGTCCGGGCCCCGCTGCTCGGGTCGTCATCTTCCTCGTCATCCTCGACGACCTTGTTGGGCGATGAGGCGGAGGTTGGCATTGTCGGTGGGGTGATGACATCGGCCTTTTCCTTCAAGTTCGAGTTTGCGGAAGTGCAAGCTCCGAATGAGGGACTATCGTCGGCGTTGGCGGAGGGTATAAAGTCTGCAGAGCTGGTGGATGGGTGATTTTGATGCAGCTATTCAATCGCAGCAATGGGCGATTTGATTGGTTATCGATCCCTTCCC
>JADGJL010001115.1:0-10047 GCA_027600665.1 Irineochytrium annulatum | reverse complement strand
CCCTCCCTCCCCATTCACACCTCTAACCTCCCCCTCTTACAGCGGCGACTCCCGCGACCGCTACTCTCGCGGCTACGATCGCGGGGGCTACGACCGCGGCTACGATCGCGACGGCCGCGGCGGATATGGGGGTCGATCCCCGCCCCGCGGACGAGGCTACGACGACCGGTACGAGTATCCTCCTCCGGGTCCGCGCAGATATGATGACTACGGAGGGCCTGGACCATATGGAGGTGGCGGAGGCGGGAGGGATCCGTATGGAAGGGGTGGGTATCACTCGCCGCAGAGGGGTGGTGGTGGTGGTGGTGGCCATGGAGGCTACTCGTCTAGCGGGGCGCCGCACGTGGCGCCGGGATCGGCGAGTGGGAGAGATCGTTAGGATGGAGGATGGATCACGTTGGATGAGGATTGTGGATGCGGCTAAATGTACGAAGATGTGACTGGAGGCCGTCTTGGGAGTTTAAAGAGAATATGGAGCTTGAAAGGATTGGAAGGAATGGATTGAAGATCGATTGGTTGTAGCTTCGCTATCCTTTTTTTTTTGGTTTCGTCCCTTAGTCGTTCATAGTTGTGTGATTTGTCGTTTATGCTTGTTTGCTTTATTGGCGTTGGACGTTGGAGTCACATTTTCGTTGGAGCGCTTGTCTGGATCGGTACGAGGAAGAGTGTCGCGGGCAGGCAGTAAAGGAAGGGAAGGAACATAAAAGGTTTTGGCATGGAATTGTGAAGGCACTTTTAGGTCTGGAAGGGATTGCAGGAATTAATAAGGATGGATGGAGACAAAAGGAGGACATCCTGCATCCGTGGCACTGGAGGACACGTTTCAACGGCGGTATTTTCCCTTTCTTTATGCCCGAGGACTTTTCGTCTCACGTTTGACATAGTCATTGAATGCAAGACGGTTTTCAATGAAGCAAAAGGCAACTGTGTAGACAAGAGAAAGTTGTCATCGGGTGGCTTGCCCATTTCTCGTAAAGGCTTGTAGTTGCACGTGTGACACTCAGTGGTTGATGACTTCCATCCCGGATATCGCGCTGTGCGCCTTGGACGGGCCGACTGCGCTATCACCGCGTCCTCTGCCTTCCTTGGAAGCCGCAGTGCGGGAGCAGATTCGCGGCGTCGAGGTCGGGGACAACGTGGTCGAAGGCGTGACAGCGATGGCTGAGGAGGTGCGGGAGGACAGGATTCGCACCGTGGTGGGACGGTCGGCGACGGAGGCTGGTGGCGTCGTTGCAGGTGCTAGAGCGGTTGGGCCGGAGGCGTTGGATGCCGCTACATCGCCGTTTGAGCACCTTCCAAACGAACTCCACCGCGCAATCCTCCAGTACCTTCACCCGGCCACCCAGCTGCCGCACCTTCGTCTCCTCTCCCGTTTTTTCAACGTCCTCCTTCTCAACATCCGCTCGGACGTTTACTTCGCCCTCCTAAACCTCGATCACCACCGCCGCGACATTCACCGGTCGCAGTGGCGCCGCGTCGGCCCGGCCTACATCCAGGCCTGGCTGCTGATCAACGGCGGTGTTGGCCTCGGCATGCTTCGCCAGTTGTCACCGGCCGGCGCGCTCAAATACAACCTGGAGCCGATGCTGGCGCGCTTGACGGGCCCGCCGGGCGATCCTTTCGATCTCTGCCTGTGCATCCTGGCGACCTGGGACTACGGTGAGCACGGCGGCGGCAGGAAGAGCCGGTGGCGGTTCGACCCAACGAAGCATGGGTATCTCGCGCTGCTGTTCGCGGCGCATGTGGGTGGGCCGCTTGCGAGCGAGGTGGTGGGACGGTATCTGACCGAGAGGGGCACGCCGTCGATTGCCCTGAACGGGGCGCTGATGAGCTGCGTCGTCAACAATCACAGGGAGATCGCGGGACGACTGCTGGACGACATGCGGGTGGATCTTCGGTTGTCGAAGAATTTGCAGGTCAGATTGGCGGCCAAGCTGGGCCGGACGGAGATGATGGAGATGCTGCTCATGAAAGGGCGTGGGGTCGACCCGACGGTGTGGAATAACGAGCCTTTGAGGGTGGCCGCGGCGTCTGGTTATGTTGAGATTGTCAGGCTCTTGCTGGAGTCGGGAAAGATCGAGGTCGAGTCCAATTTTGATGAGACGATGCTGGCTGCGAAGGCGAAGGGGGACGAGCATATTTATGCTCTTCTGAAGGACTTCAAGATCAAGTGTGGCATCGATATCGGGGATGATGAGGTGGAGGAAATTATTATGATGACGCGAATATCAATAGATTAATATTGTGCGATAAACCTTCAAAGCGGCGTTGCAGGCTTTCATTCGGTGTCATCTGGCCTTTTGCGGCATCAAATCCAAAAGAGTATGCAAAATTTATTTGAGACGTATATTTACAGCCAATTGCACTTCATATGTCACAATAATCACACATATGTAAAAGCGAAGGAAGCACCAAAACGAGTCACTGCGAAGCGCGAAAGGTATAATCACCGCCGACAACCCATTCCGCCAAATCATTCGCCCCGACACCTCTCAGGATGTCGTAGGCCCTCCCAGAAAAATCCGCCTTTTCCTTCGCGTTCACAGAGAACCTCCCAATCACGCTGTAGTAAATCACCCTCAAGAGCGCCATGTTCCCCGCAGCCTTGGACTCGGACAACTTCCTCCGAACTGTCCGGACTAGGTCGCCTAGCCGCTCGTCGCCTTGGCGGCCTTCACGTCGCCGGGACACGAGGTTGAAGGCGAAGCGATAGAGAGGGGTGGCGAGCTGGCACTCAACGTTAGCGCGGCCTTGCTTCTCCATAAAGGACCAGCCAGCTTTGAGAAGGGAGAACAGGTTGTCGAGGTCCGTGCTCTTCCACGAATGAAGCCGAGAAAGCTGTATTAGAGGTGCGATAATGATGTGGGCCATTGTCTGTCGAAGTATTGTTAGCCCAAAGATACATTGTCAATCTCAGTGCTAATCGGTACTTACGGTGAGAATGAGGGAGTTGGTCAGCACGGATTTCTCCGAGTGGAATGCGGCGGAAAGTATCTGGATCCATCCCTCAGGCGCGTTCGGCTCCGTCCGAACCTTGTACAGGACACTCGACACCATCGTCACCTCCCGAAAGGCCGGTGGCGCATCCCATATCGCCTCATAAGCGCCATCGGAGGCCCTCTTGGCGTTCACGCCGTCATCCAGCAGCGATGCGATGACCGTCGTCATTCCCATAAGACCTTCCTTCGTGACTAGGTCCCCTGCACGGTCGCACAGTTCGATCCCTGACGAGCATAGGGCCCTGCCTTCCCGAAATCGGGCCATCACAAAGTACACGAAGCAAATGTTGTACTCGGATTCTAAAATCGCAAACATTAGCAAGGAACATGAAAGATGCGAGACGATGAACTTACGCGTTTGCAAGTAAACATCCCCGATCCTCTTTGCGTACGCCTGCGTCCGCCTCAAAAGTTCCAGAGCCTTAGCCGTCTCACCCCGGTGCCTTAAAAGCTGCGCGGCGGGCAGAAGTTGATCTTCTACCGCGCCACCAAGCTTCGCCAGCGTCCGCATCGACGCCCGGAGGAACGACGTGCCCAGTCGCCTCCACCCGTCCTGCCAGTACAACTGCGCGGCCCGCACGCATGCGATGAACATCTCCTGCTTGTACACGCTCGCGTTTTCCAGCGCGAGTGCGACGTGTGTCAGGGTCGCGAATGTGCCTTCTTGTTCCGTCGCGAAGCCGAGGTACCCGGAGATTTCGCGGAGGACATTTAGGCACCGAAAGACGACGTCGAGGATCGCGTACGTCTCCTTGTTCCGGCGCGCGCGGAACGTCATGCCGAACGGGATGAGGCCGAATAAAGTTCGGACCCAGACTTGCCGGAGGCGGCGCTGGAGGATAAATATGTCGCGCTTAAAGCCATCGTCGGAGGTGTGCCACTGGATGCCGACGAGCCCTAGGGCCTTCAAGCAGATATCCCGGGCGTCTTTCATCTGGTGCCGTCGATGGCTTTGGGCGTACCCGAGCATTGACAACCAAGCTGCGCGGCGGATATGTGTGAGCGCTTTGTCGTTTTTCGCGTGTCTGTCGTTCTCGTAGAAGTTGATGATTTTTTCGAAAGCAGCAGCCACCTCTGTTCAGGAACATTAGAAGTGATCGTCATGTTTCTCCAGTACCTTGTAATTGCCGTTGCCGTAACCGATAATCTCCCAATTTCTCCAAGTACTCGTAGATTTTTTCTCGGTTGAAGGTATGCAGATAATGGAAGCTGACGGCGGGCAAAATGATGCCCTCATTTTCTGTATCCAGTTCGGATTCAAAGTGCCTCGCGATTTTAAGATGAATCTCCTGGCGTTGAGCAAACGGTAGTGACTCATAAATTGCAGTGTTAAAGTTGATGTGGCGGAAGCAGTATTCGTAAGGGTTTTCTGAATCATCCACTGGCTTAAGAAATTGGAAGACGTCGCTCGACATCGCACTTTCGGTTAACTCATCGACGTTTTCAAACAAAACGGCGGCGACGTCCTGGAAGTTGAAGAACTAATGCCGAAGATTATTGCAAATGATAATTAAAAGATTCTGTACCTGACCAAATACCGATGCAACACGCAGGACCTCTTGAAATTGTGAGTTCAACTGGTCAAAGCTGACAAGGACGGCGGACTCAATGTTTCGGACGAGAATGTGATCCAAATCTGCAGTCTTGTTGATCACGTCTAGAACCCCGATTTCGTCACATTTTACAACCGGCGGCGTCCGAAAGTAGATGCTGTCTGCAAGCTGGTCCACAAACGACGGGTTGCCGGAAGACCGCTCGTAAATCGCCTTTAAAAAGCCTCTATGTACAGCCGCCGCACCCCAATCGTGGAACTTCCACACCTGCATGTTTCAAGTTAATGCGCCGTATCGAAGCAGACACAAGAACATACCAGCAATTCTTCGGCTTCCTCAAGGGATAGGCCGTTCAGCTTAATGCAAATGGTATTTGGAAGCGCCAGGATTTTTTCAACGACTTCCAGTCGGTATTGACTGAGGGGTCGCGCGATAATCATCAGCAATGCCCGGGGACAAGACTTAGCGATGGAGTTGATGATGTCCATCGATTGATAATCAACAAACTGTCTACTATTAGCAAGTGCGTTTCAGGGTTGTTGTTGTCTTTACCTGAGCATTGTCAATCACAATTGCGAGATCTAAGCACTCCGACATCTTCTCAATAATCCTGATGATTACCGTGTGCAGCGTCGATCTCCGCTCCAGTTCCCCCATAGCCTTCGTCTTCTCGTTCTCCTCTACATTTGTCCACGGCATCACCTCACAGAATAGCGGCGCGAGCTCGGGGTTCTCGGCAAAGAATTTGAGAAATTGCGTCACGTCCGCCGGCGCGGAGCTGATACCGTCCCCGCTCTCTGCAGAAAAGGAAGCCCGAGGGTAGACTTTCCGTTTGGCCACCCAGTGCCCGAAGAGAACCGATTCGGCCATGCCGTTGCTCGCGGTCGTCGGGGACCGGTGTGGCTTTTTCAAAGTGGTCGTACGGGCAAACTCCAGCGGCTCCTGTGGGTCGAGCATCAAGGTCGTCGTGTAAATTGTGAAGAGACATCGCATGACACCCTGAATGCAAAAGTACTAGAAAGATGGAGCTTAGCACAAAAGAAGGTCAAGAAAAGTATCTCACCGGTGTAGTTTTCTCAACTTCTTGGCCTGATAACACACGTAGTTAGATCCTGCACACCTGATCACAAAGTTACCTTGTCCGCAACTAAAAAGGACGTTTTTGTGCTCCTTTACAATTTTTTCCGCCAAGGTTGACTTCCCCATACCAGTCGGGGCCTCAAGGACAATAATGGTTTGCTCTTTCATTGCTTGCCACACCTGGACACGCTTCGTAATCTACAGGGGGGAGTTAAACCGGAAGATAACCATATCCTCGGACCATATTCAGCTCCGCCGCATATCCGTACGTCCGCTTCTCCTTTAAGCTTTGCCTCTTCGACGCCTCGATTTTTGACCGCGTGCTCTTCGTCCCCATGACACTCCAAACTTGGATGGGCTCCGTCTTCCCCTTAACGACCTGAATGCCAAATTCGTGAAACTTAAACACTTCCTCGGTGGCGTTCTTCGTGTCCTGGTCGCAGAGGATGTTCAGACCGGACTCTGGTCTCAGGCTCATGAGCCGCGCCGAGACGTTCACCACATCCCCGAGGAGGCCTGCCTCGCTCCGAGTCGCGTTACCCAGCACTGAGAACAGCAGGTCTCCCGTCGCGACGCCGATGTTATACCTGATGTGCTCCTGCTGCATGGACTCGGCGATGGCGACGCCGGCCTTCAGGGCGTATAGCGCGTTGTTCTCGTGCCCCCAAGGCGGTAATCCGAAGACGATGAGGATACTTTGGCCTTTGTCATCGACGGCAAACTGCTGGATGACGCCGTCGTACTGGAGCAGCGTGTTAAAGGTCAGGCTATAGGCTCGGTGGGCGGTGTTGGCATTGAAGTGAGAGTGAAGCTTAATGAACATTACGCTGACAGTACGGTACTCGCTGAGAATCTCAGGCCCGTTGTTGAGTTTCATGGTCGAGGTTGCGATAGTGGAGTTGGAATCGGAGAAGAGGGATCGCTTGCGGCCTTCTCTCCCTCCCAGCTCTGTTAAAGGATCACCGCCGCCGGCTCCATAGCCATCCTGTGATGGAACACCGGGCAATGCGGAGTCACTCTAAAGAAAGGGGTGGTTAAACATCCGGGCACAAGCATATTAACTCAGTACTGTAACCTTCTTTGCAATGTTCTTTGGTTGCTGTGGTGGCCCTAAGGTGCCTCTTCGCGTTTGAAACGCAGGCTGCGCACCCACTTGCGTCATCTCGTCATTATTTCGCAGCGAGATTGTCGACCCCGGAATAATCGGCGCCAGCGATGCCTTCCGCCCTCCGCCAGGCCCCGAGTATTGCTTAAGGGTTACCGACTGGTACGGCTGCATGACGAGATCCGTGGCCTGCTGCAGTTTATGCACCAAGCTGCTGTTGATAAATTGGTTGTAAAACTCCACGACCTCGGTCCATGCCCCCGGGCCACCACCCATCATCAACCCCATGTTGTCGACGTCCTCATTCTCCTCGCTCAGCATGGCCAGCCCGCCCATGTCATCCGAGTTCGTGACGTCCAGCACGGTCCCCGGCGGCGTCGTAACCTCCATAAGCGTGTGTAAACTCTTATCCGATAGCCCCTGCTCATACTGTTGCCTCGCCTGCTCCTTGAACCTATCACGCTTGTGGATCTCTTTCTGCGCGATCTTCCGGATATCCATCAGCGAGTTCCTCTCGCACGTCACGTGCCCCGCGTCCGACTTCCGCAGGAGCAGGGACCCGACGGCACTCCTTCCGCCGAGGTCGATGATGTCCCAACCCTCCTGCGCAATGCTAAGCTCCCCTGGTCGCGCGAGGTCGAGGGCCGCACCAATCTCATTCATACAATCGCCGTAGACGAAGTAGTCGCAGCGTTCCCCTGGCACGCCGATGACGACGTGTTGGAGGTCGCCTCCAGAAAGAGCGATGTGAAGCTCGAGGACGAAGGACGTTAGCTTGGAGCCCGCGTTGGAGGCGGAGGAGTTGCTGGGAGGGGCTACGCTTGGCAGGCCGCCATTAAAAGTGGATCGCCCTCCGATAGAAGAGCGCGGTGTGGGAAGTGGTTGATACCGTTCGTACGGACTGTTGTCGTCATTGTTGCTTTTGAGCTGTTGGAAGTTGGTCAGGTCCACTTTGGTGGAGCCACAATTGAGAAGGACACTAATAAAGAGCATACGCGTAAGTCCCCGTCAACCTTCCCGTTACGGGGGAAGGCAACAAAGCAAAGACTTACTCTACACAGCACACAAGGCACTTTCTGACAGCCTGTTGCATATCCTTCCAGTTCTTCCCCTCGCTCTCAAACGACACCAATAGCGCGTCCCCCAAAAACTTAATAATATCCGCTCCCGCATGTGCCGATATGACGTCGATGATCCTGCTCATGAAAGCGCTCACGGCCTGCGTGATGACCTCGGAGCTGATCTTCCCCTGCTTCGCCAGCGTCGACGTTAACGATGAGAAGCCCGAAATGTCTATCAGTGCGAGTGCGCCGGTCGTCTCCTGGACAAAGGGCACGCCATCGGCGAGTGACTGCGCGATCGCGCGCCGCTTATTGGCGTCGATGCCGGCGCGGCGCACAAATGTAGAGACGTAGTGACCCTGCATATGGTCGCGAGCCGCCGGCGCGGGCCCGTGTACAAACCAGAAGTTTAGGCAATAGTCCTCGCCGTGGCTAGCTTATAACATATTAAGAAAAGACACGGAGAAGAGAACCGAAAGATGAACTCACACTATTCACGTGTCTGTGATTTGGGTATATGCCCTAAGGAATTGGAATTATTAGCATCAAACCAAAAATCAGTTTGAGCAAGGCGGGGAGTTGCGGAGAGAGATGGCGCCGGACAAGGTCGTAGCGGCTGAGATAAATCTGCTGCTCCTCGTTATTGGCGTGATACAGGGTTTGAAGCGATCTCCACCATGCGAAAGAAGGCCTTGCGAAAATACTGGCATCTCCCTGGCAGACAATAGTCCTGCAGACCACCGCTTCCCAACGTCGTTGCGCCATCACGACGTCGTGACCGCCATCACATAAAGCCACAGCAGCCTAGCACGCATCGCTGACGCGCTTCTTTAACGCTTTCGCAGACGGCCCCCGTCTCCCCTTGGCAATTTGGCTGGTTGACTCCAGCAAGCCAATTGCGTCGGCGGTCTAAGAGATATTGCGCACCCGCTGTATGTAACCGGCTTCCAGAACTCGACGGATCCAGGATCAGATCACAGCGACGCCAGCACAAGACGGTAGGCCGATCGAAGCGATGGCAACCCGACTTGAATCCGGGCCGTAATTCTGGCCAGTGGTCGACGCGCTCTCGGCTTTCTCCCCGCGCCTTTCTCCCTCTCCGCTCTCTCTCGAGCCCAAACGATATCAAGGAAGCAGCGTTCTCACCTCGCAGACGGGGGGGCAGCAGCAGGCTCGGCCGACGCGGACGCCTTTGGTGTCGTTCTCTCTCCGGGCCGCGACACTCTGCGTTGTCAATCTCGGCGGGCTGGACGGAGAGATTTCCAAGATTTGCAACGAGCTGCCGTGACCTGGATTTTACTTCCTCCGATTCCAGATCCGAGAGCGGCGTGACACGAGCCGCGGCGCCATGGCGCGTCGAACAGGCCTCCTTCAGAGTCGCTTAGCGCCGACCACCTCGACAGGATAGTCCGTGAGATCAAAACATCGTCAAAATCGCCTGCAGCATTCACCCCAAGTTGTCCGAATGACAGTTTACCACAAACCAAGGAAACAGTGAATGATATCTGTTGCCATGCCGACTCGCTTAGAAACGGAATTATTCTGCATTGTGATAGCCTGGCTGCTTCAGCCGAACCTCGTCCGATTTATTGCTGACAAAAAAAAGGGGGGGATAAAGGATATACACGGCGAAGCAGTAGCCCTCTGCGGCTCCAAAATCGTCTCATGTCCCTCTATGACGGGCTACTCCCAAAACCACTTCTCATCATCTGGCCATGGCCCGGTGGCGAAAATAGCCTTGATCCCAGCTAGCAACCTGTTCAAAAACGACGTCAGTTAAGGAGGCTGGAAAGTGGGTGACAGCGAAAACGCCAAGGGACTGCCCATACCAAGCCGTAATCGAGGCATACTTGAACAACAGCGCCACGCCCACCCGTCTCGACATAACCTTCATCTGATACTTGGGGAAACCGTACCACATCTCCAACCTAAATAGCGCCCACTCCACACCCACGCTGAACACCATCAGCACCACCATGACCGCCACGGCCAGCCACCTACTCTCCAGCCCGACTTGCCCCGGCACGACGAGCACGACGGCCAGCCCGAGGATCTTCGCTAGGTACTCCGCAAGCGCTTGATCGCGGCGCGTGCGCGCGTACCGGTTCGACGATCCGCGGGCGAGGAGTTGGCGAATCGCGCGGCGGACGCGGTGGACCTGCTGGGTGGCCGCGTTGGCGTTCGGAGTGGAGAGGGTAAGGGCGGAGGCGGAATCGATGGAGAGGAGAGAGCGGGAGGGGTTGGGGATC
>JADGJL010001114.1:0-10051 GCA_027600665.1 Irineochytrium annulatum | reverse complement strand
CCTTCACCTCGAGAAGTCCCAATACACCGTGACCGTCGCCGGCCTCAACAAGGGCCCAACGGGAAGCATGCGCGTCTGCGGCACCGGCCGTCCCGCCAGGATGGACTCGACGAAGTGGAGACGATCCTGTCCCCAGAACAGCTTCGACTGGTCCCCTTTCGTCACGCAAAAGCATGGGACGCCCGGCCCACCGAGCGCGACGACGCGAGAGGTCGAGTCGTCGAGCATTTTAGCGAGGGTTGGGTCGGAAAGGAGTGACAATGAAAGAGACCCGCCCTTAAAGCGCGATTCATCGGGGACCGCGATCCGAGCAATTGCTAGGAGGGCCTTCACGGCAAAAAGGTGAGGGGTTATTTAAAGCAAGTGAGAGAAGCCTGCCGCACCTCTGGCTTGGACAAGTCGAGATTATCCACCCAGTAGGCTCGAAACAGTGCATGTGTCAATCGTCTCCGATCCCCCTGATTATCCAAGGCGAACAGCAGCCTTAACATCTCGTCTGTACGCAGCGGGTGTGCCGGATGCCAATTAAATCGCACGTTGGCCCTCGCAATCGTCCTCTTCAGGTCCTCATATTGAATCTTATGAGGACAAACCGTAAGCGAGTCGCCAAAAACAGTGTATTGTTACCATTTTTTTGTTCGGAGGCATCACGTGCAATGCAAAACCTGGACTGCCACGAGGCTGCCATGAATATACGTGTTAGACCGACAAGCTTATGTAGATGAACGGGTAAGTGAAGAAAGAATTCCCCAAACATGCATTGTCTGCGCGTTCGACTAATGGCGGATGGGTACTTACTGTCGCCGTGCACCTCTTGATGCCCTCAAGGATTACGGGGGTAAAGACCACAGACGCGTTATGGCGGTGAACGACGGCATCGATCTTTGTGGAGCCGAGGTACGCCCACGGGCAGCTGACGTCGAAGAAGAACTCGATGGTGGCCGACATGGTCTGTGGCGTCCTCATAGAAGGAATGACGACGCGACGCGTGACGGATCTCCTAATTCGGGCCGAAACCTTGTTTTACACCGCCCCAAACCAAGCAACGTATTTCATTCAATAAAGAGGATTTAACGTTCTCAATCTATGAAAGTGATTAAAAGTAGGTGAAGGAACAACTCTACTAGCACTTTCCCAAGATTCAATACAAAGAGTCACATAACTCTGGAAACATCAAATGCAACCACTGTAAGAATAAAAACCTCTTTACAGTTTCACGTTCCCGTTTTCGGGGCTCCATCCCATCGCCAAATCCGCAACATGATCCAGACGGTCTTGGCCCCACACCACGTGGTCGCGGACTTTGTAAGTCGGCACGCCGCAGATGCCAATGTCTAGCGCCATCTCCACGTTCCGCTTCAGGTCTTCCTTCGCCTCGACCAAATCCGCTGCTTTGACCAGAGCCTTCCCGTCGAACCCGGCTTCATCGAGGGCCTTCGCAAGCTTGACGGGGTCAGCGATCTCAATATCGAGCTCCCATGCAGCCGTGACTTCACAAAGCTGTCAGCATACCACGTCGCGGCGCGGTTAATACGATCTTACAAATTGCGTCCGCGCACCGCGGTTCAACGATCGCCACCCTGCTGGGCAGGACGCTCCTAATAGGGAACACGGAGGGGAATCTAAAATTTCTGAGGGACGTCGGCTTGACAGAGCTGTCGCAGGCGTACGGTAAGTCTGACCAATGGTTTATCCAGTCAACCCCCATGTCGCGGGATGTGTATTGGCGCTTAACTTCGGGAAATGTAAGAAGAGGCACGTTCGCCGTGCCAATCCTATGACGGCAACAGATCAGAAGCGTCATTAGCGGTGGGAAAAACTGAACTGTTTGAAAATAGCCCCCACGAGGACGGGCCGATTGACGATGTGCAAATTCTCGCCCAGCTCGGCTTGCAGTCTCCGAAGCTGTTTGAAACCTAAGTAGGACCAGGGACTGATGACCTGCATTATTTTCGAAGGTAAACATTGGCATTACCTCGAGAAGTCCCAGAACACCGTAACAGTCTCCCGCCTTAGTAGCGGCGCGACGGGCAGCATCCGCGTTTGCGGCACGGGCCGGCCTGCTAGGATGGACTCGACAAAGTGGAGACGGTCCTGGCCCCAGAAAAGCTTGGACTGGCCGCTTTTCGTCACGAGGAAACATGGGACGCCAGGCCCGCCGAGGTCGACGATGCGTGAAGTTGAGTCGACCAGGCGCCTAGCGAGGGCCGCGTCGGAGAGAAGTCTCGCGGAGAGAGATCCGCCTTTGAAGCGAGATTCGTCCGGGATCGCGATGCGGGCAACTTCGAGAAGGACCTTGCGGACGTAAGGCAGCACAGTTATTGCAGTCCATCCGGTGAAAATTGATCACCTCAGATTTCGATAAATCGAGATTATCAACCCAGTATGCGCGATAAAGTGCATGAGTTAGTCGCCTACGATCCTCCTGATTTTCCAATGCAAACAGCAGCCTCAGAGCCTCGACCGTACGCATCGGATGCGCCGGGTGCCAGTTCAAACGCACGTTGGCCCTCGCAGCCGTTCGCTTCAGGTCCGCGTGGTGAACCTTACAACAGTGTCCCATTAGCGTAGAAATTGGTTGAAGAATGCTTACGATTTTCTTGTTGGGAGCCATAACATCGGAAGCAGACCCCTTAGCCCCTTGAGGCTGAAAAGAAGAGCACGCGTTAGCCGGGATGTTCGACGCGTCGGACTGGCACTTACCGCCGCCGTGAGCCTATAGATACCGCCCAGAAGAACAGGGGTGTATACCACAGACGCGTTCTGGCGCAGAGCGAGGGCATCGATCCTCGTTGACCCGATGAAGGCCCACGGACACACTATATCATAAAAGAACTCGATGGTGGCCGACATGTCCCTGCGTGCTTTTGAAAGAACGACGGCGGTTGGTAACTCGCGTGATGCGGGTTGGTGCTCGTCAAATTAATCGGGCCGATTTTGCCACATGTTCCACACAAAAATTGACGTCTTCGTTGTTTATCTATGGAGCGGGAGGAGCCAATGTCTCACGCGTCGTTTGCTCTCCGCTCAAGTCAAGTGTATACTCGAAGTCGCGCCGCCTTGTCTCAAATGCAACCTTACCCAAGGGCTCCGTCATGTATCGGTTAACCTCCGTAAAACGCACGCGACCGCCCTTGTCGATCAAAAGGATTGAGTGAGTTCTAGTACCGTAGCCCCTTATAGGAGAGATACAGATCGGAGCACACATTCTCTCGATGTCTAGGTTGTAGCCTTTAGGAAGCTCCTCGTCTCGGTACCTGGTTCCGTCGCTGCGAAATCTGTGGGTTAGTTGCCCGTTTTTATAGAGGCTTAAAGCACATAAAGCTCGCACGTTAACAATTCCAAAAGCCGGTTTACAAGCTCGTCCTCCTGCTCCTTCGCCGTGGGCGTCGTCATACCGCTCAAAATGTCTTCAAAAACCTTCTTCCCACGTATGACTTTCGGCCACGACGCGCTGGTAATAAAAGATCCATTGGAAAGTCCATGCACAACGCCATTCGCTACCGGCGCGGCTTGATTCGCCCCCTCGTCGCGATTGCCAATGTACCAGGCCTCAACCCCTCGTGCATCGCCGGGTATGACCCGCCCAACAACCAAGTTGAATCCGTTGTAACCGCGAACTTTAGCAGCAACCGCAGAGGCGTACCGCTCTGGTGAGCGTAGCGGGTCTGTCGCGGCCTCCTTTGAAGTCGGCAAAAGAAAGTCTCGCACGAGGTAGCCCCTGGACGCAGCATCCTTTGCGATAAACTTAGGGTTCTCGCGGTAGTTGGTCACGTAGCTGAACCGGCCGTCCCTCGTCACGCCGAGCCAGGTGCCGTGAAAGTGCTCAGGAGCTGACGAGTCCTCCAGATTGGGAACAGACCGCGTCCGGTATGATGTAGTAGGGTCATCCTCAATCGTGATGGCTGCTGGGGCTTTTGTTCCCAGCACGTTGTGGCCAAGATCTTGACCGGCGAGGACATGTTCGGCATTCGGCCAGTAGTCAGCCTGAACGAGGTATATGTTGGCTCTCACTCGTCGACATCACCAACCTCCTTCGTGGGCCGATCAAAGAACTCATCCCTGTTTGCCGCAATCACCCTGCATCGCTGAATGAGCATTTGTCCCAGCGAAGGGGGAAGAAGGGACCTACAAGTTGTACACGTCGTGGTCCAGCAAGGTGTAAACAACGCACATTCTCGCGAAATCTACGTTGAGCCAACTCAAAAGACAACTATTTCGGCTTGAAAACGGAAGAGCACCATGATCGCACGGCAGGTATGTTGACATTCGACCCTCATCGCGGGGAATGCTCTCGCAAGTCTTCTCTAAGACGATCCGCTGCGTCACGACGCGTTGGAGCCTCCGAAGGTCGAATCATTTGAGTCAGAGCTGGACTACATCACCGGTGCTGCTGACTAACGGGCCAGTCGGGGAGCACAGCTAATAATGCATTTGTCAGTTCCGGGGCCTTGCCTCCTCCTCTAAGCGATTTGCGTCGACGCTGGTCATTGCCGAGCACAAGGACAGCAAGTTCAACCCGACCACGCTCCATGCCATCACCGCCGCGACCAAGGTTGGCGGACCCGTCTCAGTGCTTGTGGCCGCCCCCGCCGCCGCGGCCGCGGAGGTGCAGAAGGCCGCCGCAGCCATCCCTGGCGTCGAGAAGGTCATTGTGGCGACCCACGACGCGTTTGACCACAACCTGCCGGAGACCCACGCCAGCGTCATCGCCGAGGTCGTCTCGAAGATGAATTTTTCTCACGTGGTCGCGTCCCACACGGCCTTTGGGAAGAATGTGATGCCGCGGGCGGCTGCCCTCTTGGACGTCGCCCAGATCTCGGACGTTATTCAAGTCGACGCCGAGGACACATTTGTGCGGCCGATATACGCTGGTGTGTTCGTGGTGGTGGTGGTTATTGGCCTGAAGACTGACGCTCTAAAGGGAACGCTATCGCTACGGTGAAGGCTTTGGACAAAATTAAAGTTTTCACTGTCCGTGGCACCGCCTTCCCCGCTGCCGCGTCAACGGGTGGGTCCGCTGCCGTTGAACAAGCGCCAAGCGTTTCGCCAACAAGTTCGTTCAATCCCGTTTTACATTGCCCTAACAAAACCAACAGCGAAGTCGCAGTGGGTTGGGGAGGAAATCGTCAAAAGCGATCGCCCAGAACTTGCCGGGGCGAAGATCGTTGTTGCGGGGGGGCGCGGGTTGAAGAGCGGGGAGAACTTCAAGATTCTGTACGATCTTGCGGACAAACTTGGAGGTGCCGGTATGCTATCATCGCTCGGTCCGTTGTATACTAAGAGACCATAGTCGGAGCGTCCCGCGCGGCAGTAGATTCAGGGTTTGTAAGCAATGATTTGCAAATCGGCCAAACTGGCAAAATTATTGCGCCTCAGCTGTATATCGCCGTTGGGATTTCCGGTGCCATTCAGGTACGACGGAAAGTGGAGTTGTTTGTGTCTGGCACAATTTAATTTTTGCACCGCAGCACCTGGCAGGAATGAAGGATTCGAAGACGATTGTAGCTATAAACAAAGATGCGGAGGCGCCCATCTTCCAAATAGCGGATCATGGACTCGTTGCGGATTTGTTTAAGGTCAGACAGATTCGTATTTATTTAAGCAACCAGCAATTGCTTACAAAATTACAGGCGGTTCCGGAGCTGACGGAAAAAATTTGAACTTTCTCTCTCTTCTCCTTCCCACCACGCCATTACTATAACGCCGAACCTACGTTACGGCAACATAAGCAGAATATATAACGCATAAATCAAAACGATGGTGTCACAATCTACTAACCCGCGTCGTAGGGAAGGGGTTGCAAACGAGTCATCACCGCGTCGTTAACGTAGCTCCACAGGGCCTCCACAAGCGGACTCAAACCGGATGGCTTGGTAGTTACGATCTCGATTCCCTCGCTCGCCCCCCTCACGCACAACTGCAATCGCGCCTCTTTTAAGTCGTTTATATCCTTCTCGCGTTGCTCGGTGCTTTGTTGCAGCTTCGAGCTTTCTCTTTCCAGACGTTGCATTTCCTCGGCCGCCTTCAGGCAATCTTTGCGCATGACTTCCAGCTCCCGCCATTGTGCGCGTTCCGCCAACAAATGTTTATCCAGGGTCTGTGAGATGCTAAGTAGCAGTTCGGGAGTTGTCCATTCGCCCCCACCATCTCCATTTCGAGCAGCGCTTTCCTCTTCGACTGTCGCATCCGGCGTTCTTGTTTCCATATCTCCAGTCGATCCTTCGCCTTAGTGATGGAATGGTGCAGATCTGTGGCGTCGAGGGGCTCGAACATTGGTGGTGGTTGATGCAGTCGTCAAATTCCACAGTTTCCACTTGCCGCGCTTAACGCCATCTGTGGGCTCCCGTTGGCTCGGGCCGTCTAATTGCCGTGTTTGCCGGGGTTGCCTCTCTATTGGAAAGTTCCATGCGAATTCGCCCCAAGTCTTGTTCATTGACAATTAATGTGAGGTTGGTCCGATGATGTGGGGCCGGATGCTGTTCGGCGGATCTGGTGGAGTTCAGTGTGAGGGGATGCCGGTTCCTGAACTGTCCGACGGTGCGCGCGTGGTGCGCTCATGGCATACAAGATGAAGTCGCATAAGGGAACAGCGGGATGACGCGATCGCTCCCAAGCCGCATGTGTAGGCGTTGCCCGTTAACCCGAACGGTCGCGAGGGGCTGTGCCTCTTGAGCCATTCCACCTCACAAAACAGTAATTCTTCCCCGAGAAAAAACGCGTTAAAGACTTTGTCATGGGTATATTATGGCGCCATATTAAACAGATCGAGTGCTTCCAAGATAATAAAATGATGATGTTCTAACTACTACACATTTGTGTTAGAACGACAATCCAGAAAGAGCAATCTTACAATTCACATAATATTGCTGAAGTAATGCGTCGTTGCAAGCCAACCGCCAATTAATCATCGTGCAAAACTAGCAATTGTTGAAATTGGCATCGTCACAAAAGATTGACACTCACCTCCAATTCCAGCAAATTCAGTTCTTGCAACGTAATTCCGCCGACTTTTGCAAAGTGAGTGTTAGTGCAGTAAATGTCGCTGATGGCTTTGCTGCCAGCCGTGATTGCTGATATTAAAAATCTAAACGGAGTTAGCACCTTAAAATTCAATGAGCCAACCAACCTATGGCTTGTCAAGGACGATATGGTGAAGGAACGATGTGTTTCACAAATTCTACAGTCGAATTAGCATCACCCCGGTTGCCACACAAATATCTCCAACCTGTCGATGTAGATCAATATCAGAATCAGCGCCGATTTCTCAATTGACGCATATTTCACTATACGTCTGATGTAGTCCGATATAGAAATTCTAGCAGATGCTGCATCAGTAAAACGTCATTGAAGAGTACGACGGCAGTAAAGAAACACACCCCGGCACTGCTCGAGAGTGAAATCTTGTCAGGTTGCTTTGGGTGATGGGTATGTTGTCGTTGTGAGTTTTTAACCGCTCTATAAAGCTTCAGTACAGGTTCTCCGGCTGCGAACGGTTACCGATCATTTCTATCACCATGACCAGCACATTTTCCAGTGACGAATTTTCGAACGCAGGCGGGACTTCTAAACCGCCGGCAATGCCGTCCTCTTCTTTCATCCGCCGCGCCGATCCCGCATTGGCAAGGGATCAAGGTGTAGCCGCTGACGGGTTTCAGGATGCTTTCGATGCCACTCGAATCGTCCAGGCAAATAATGAGCCTACTTCTCAGCGCCAGACCTCCTTCGACAACAGGCGACTGAGGCGTGAGTTTGACGACGGTTACCACAATTTTTTGGTCTCCATCGTGAGCTTGACGAGAACGAACCGCGAGCACAACAAACAACACTTAAGTAGCAGCTTTATTCACCGAATATACTATACGGCTGTAGTTATTGAGAAGAACAAAGCATCAGCATCAGTACGAAGCTCCATCGCTACTTTGTGAACACGAAACTCCATCGCCGCTTTGTGAATGTTCTTGCTGGAGTATATCACGGTGGTTAGTTAGTTTGTTAATCACATGAGGAGCTTAAGGGAATTACCCCGTAGGTGTTGCGCATGGTACGCGTGCAGATGGATGCTGCCCAGGTCGACCGACCATAATTGTCTACAATATTGCGTGTCAGGTTACCGCGGGTCACGCTAAACGGGAGCAACCTCAGTGCTATGGGAACACAATCCCTGCAATGCATGCTTACGCGCACGATGCGTACTGTCATTATTGATTTAGCCCTCGTTTAATTGCGGGGATTGGCGCAAAGTTCAATGGTGAGGGCCACAGGCGTTAGTTTGATTTTGAAAAGGTTGCAGTGACGCGGAAGTCCACGGCAGGGAGTCCACATTGAGATATCTGCTTCATGGAGTGCAGGTACCAACTTCTTCTTCACCATCCTTCCAACGAAGTTCGGTTGAACTTCCGTCTAACATATTAACCGAATGTATTGTAGGTTCTGCAATGTACCTGATGAAAGTAGAACATTTCCTCCATAGCTGAATCCCCTGATTTCAAGTCATTCTTCACCAGCGCCGCAATTGGCCGTGATTCAAAATGATTAAGTGCTCAGGCTTCATCATCATGCAAAGGTGAGGTGAAATGATCAAACTAACAATCTTTGACTTCCTGGTCACAAAGTCCGCTTTCTCCTCCTCCTCCTCAACGTTCTCCAAAGCCAAATCGTCCATCTCAAGATCCTCGCCAGAATCGTCGCCATCGTCGTTGTAACCATCCTCCCTATTGGATTCCTCACTTCCCGCTTCCGCGGGGGCGTGTTTAACTTTGCGGGCGTTTCAAACTTGCGCTTCGGCTTCAGCTTGTGGACAGGTCGCCATCGTGGCTGTGACGATTTCGTTAGCGGATCAATTCATAGTCTGGTCATTTTGTCTGATCTTTATTTTCTTTATATCTTTTGTTAGGATAACTTTTAGCTATGACAATGTTAGTTGAAATTGTAGACGTCGAGAGTGGCTATCGAGCTATATATTTAGTTTATATGTTTGTTAGTAGTCACCTAAGGAGCATTAGTGTAGGAGAACTTAGCGAAATTCCAGCGTAGGGTATAAAAGGCTTGTAGCTGAGCCGAATTAGCCAATAAGAAGAATACAAGTGATTTAGCCTACTGAGCCCATTGAGAACTGCAGTCACCTGCAGCAACACCTCTGCGCACCATATCCTTCACAGTGGCATGGCTGAAGGATATCGCTCTTGTTCATCCATGGAGGGTTGCTTGAGCGTGTCCCAACGCGTCCCCAAAGGTGAAGTGTTGGAGAAGTGGAGGAAGCCGACGAGATAGGATGGGATGAAGGGACTGAATCCCCCACTCCAGCGCACCGGTGTTTTATAATTGGCTGGAGGCTGCCACTAAGCTCCCATTAGATCGCAAAATGCGATGCGATCAGTGCTGCTAATCAGTGATCAGTGCTGTTCATCAATGACTAGTGATGTACCGTAATTGTGGCTGTCTAAGGGACAGTTCGGACGTTGTCGATTTTGCCCAGCGTCCCTTCCACAACGCACAAGAATAAGTAAATAAAATATGAACCCTACTATTATAGCGGAATTCGATTCGGGTCACACGCGAATTAGCCGAACCTAGCCCAATCCAGCGGTTTAGCAGTAGTGCATGCTCGAAATCGCTTACTTTGGACCGCGGCCGCGGCACACAGCGACGCTCGGTATCATTCTCGGTGTCATGCTTCCGATCATGCCATGCAAGCGTGATACAAAGCGGCGCTGTGATCGCACGCCTGCGCCTGCATCCCCAAGGCCGTCGGCACGATGTTCGCTGGCAGCGATTTTGACGGATTCGATGCCGTGAACGACGCCATGGGAGATGGCGGCCACAGACATGACTGGGATGATGATGGGGGCATGGGGAATGACGGTGGGGATTCGGTGGACGGCGGCTGGGGCCCAGGGGACGACGACGAGGTTTCGGAGTTCGATCACGAAGTTCGATCACGAAGACGGCATCATCGACCTGCGCCGCCCACACGAGCCTGAGACTCCCCATGCAGCAGAGACGGTGGGAGCTGCCCATGGACCGACCCCGACGACATCTTCCAGGCACA
>JADGJL010001113.1:0-10052 GCA_027600665.1 Irineochytrium annulatum | reverse complement strand
CCTCCCACCCCTGTCGTCGTCGTGGTTGCTGACGTTGGTTTTCCTCTCAGCCTGACGGGAAAGACCATCACCCTCGAGGTCGAGTCGTCGGATACCATTGAGAACGTGAAGGCGAAGATCCAGGACAAGGAGGGCATCCCCCCGGACCAGCAGCGTCTCATCTTCGCCGGGAAGCAGCTCGAGGACGGCCGCACGCTTTCTGGTGAGTTCCTTGTTGGGTGCTTGGCTGGGGTATCCCCAGGGTGGCGAATTGGCGTTGCTGACTGTGTTTTTGTTGGTTTTGATTGGCAGACTACAACATCCAGAAGGAGAGCACCCTTCACCTCGTCCTTCGTCTCCGCGGCGGCATGCAGATCTTCGTCAAGACCTTGACGGGGAAGACCATCACCCTGGAGGTTGAGAGCTCGGACACGATCGAGAACGTCAAGGCGAAGATTCAGGACAAGGAGGGGATCCCGCCGGACCAGCAGAGGCTTATCTTTGCGGGCAAGCAGCTCGAGGACGGCCGGACGCTCTCCGACTACAACATCCAGAAGGAGTCGACTCTTCACCTCGTCCTTCGTCTGCGTGGTGGGATGCAGATTTTCGTCAAGACGCTGACGGGGAAGACCATCACCCTTGAGGTCGAGTCCAGCGACACCATCGAGAATGTGAAGGCGAAGATTCAGGATAAGGAGGGTATCCCCCCGGACCAGCAGCGTCTCATCTTCGCCGGCAAGCAGCTCGAGGACGGTCGCACGCTTTCCGACTACAACATTCAGAAGGAGTCCACCCTCCACCTCGTTCTCCGTCTGCGCGGCGGTATGCAGATCTTCGTCAAGACTCTTACCGGCAAGACGATCACCCTCGAGGTCGAGTCCAGCGACACTATCGAGAACGTGAAGGCGAAAATTCAGGATAAGGAGGGCATTCCCCCGGACCAGCAGCGCCTCATTTTCGCCGGCAAGCAGCTCGAGGACGGTCGCACCCTCTCGGACTACAATATCCAGAAGGAGTCGACGCTTCACCTTGTCCTCCGTCTTCGTGGTGGGATGCAGATCTTCGTAAAGACCCTTACCGGCAAAACGATCACCCTCGAGGTTGAGAGCTCCGACACGATCGAGAATGTGAAGGCGAAGATCCAGGACAAGGAGGGTATTCCCCCGGACCAGCAGCGTTTGATCTTTGCGGGCAAGCAGCTTGAGGACGGGCGTACTTTGTCGGACTACAACATCCAGAAGGAGTCGACTCTGCACCTGGTCCTCCGTCTGCGTGGTGGCGTTGCCCTGTGAAGTGTTGGGATGGTTTTGTGATGGGAAGGAGTATCGTATTGATTCAACTTAGCTATGCCCATTGTGTTTATGTGTTAGGATTTTTGAATATGCAAATGCGACTTGAATAAACGGTGTGGTCCTGACAGCTTATTCAGCAGTTACCTTTGACCTTGTGGTTGGAAATCATTACATTAATACCACCGGAAAAGTACCCGCAGAAAATGATAATAGGGTGAGATTGTATGGTGACGCAAAAAAAGACGGAACACACAAGCCCTTCGAATGAACTCAACGCGACTGGCGTCCGTCGTCATGGTCGTCGCGGCAGCCACGATGGCCCGGGTCAGTGGCCGCCGACTGTTGCAAGGAGGAGAGCTCTGAATGCTTAGTTCCACGTACAAAAGGCCGATTGGATCACCATCTGGCTCGGCAACGACACGGAGGCAAGCAACATCTCGCTGACCTCCGTCACCGTCACCGATGACGGCCACGTCAACGTCTTTTGGAACACGACAACCGACGTCGCATACGATATTTGCCTGGAGAGCAAACCGGGCATGTGCGTCGCGTCCGTGGGATGCAACCGCGCCGACAAGCTCAACGGGTATGGTGCCCACCTGCCAGTTGGAGTGTATTACTGGTACGCCGACTTGTTTGGCCAGGCCAAGGGCATTTTATGCATGATGGGCCATGAGGGAGTTGTCACCGTCGTTGGATCGTCATCGCTCGGTGCGCCTTCGCTCTCCTCAACGGCGGGCCTGCCGACCACGGCCACCGCGCAGTCGGTCACGCTAAGCAGCGCCACCGCAACGACTGCAGCCGAGCAACCTCACGTGGGCTCATCGTCGAACCCGTCGACCGGCGCTATCGCGGGGGGCGTCGTTGGAGTCGTCGTGGCGCTGGGCGTGGTGGCCGCCGTTGCGGTCTGGTCGCGACGAAAGCGCAGGAGGACAGCGGCGAAAGGAGCCGCGACGGTTGCTGCCATGGACGCGGCCAACGTGGACTCGCGCCCGGTCCGAAGGGTGGGGTGGTTGGGTTGATGGTTTCCATTCCGTACGAACCTCGTCCAGCCGGTCCGGCAAAAGCGATCCCGTACGATCCCGCAGCCAACGTTGAGCCCGCACCGCCTCGGGAGCCGGCACCGCCTCGGCGTGCGGCCTCGTTAGCCGTGGATTCCACGCGAGAGGTTGTGGCGTCGGCGGTGAGGCGGCCGAAGATGAAGGAGTCTCTGCGGCCAACGGACGGCGCTCGCGGTGTGGATGTCCGTGTGACGATGGGAGCAGACCCCTCAACGACAGTATTGGGGAAAGTCCTTCCGCTGCCGACTGTTGACGCGCCTGGGATATCGGCGTTGTTGAAGAGGTCAGCGCCACCACCGCTGAGCGGCGCGATGGCTTCGACGGCGGGAGATGCCGTCGCGATGCATGATGTTAGGACATGGTCAACACAGGACGTGGCGTGGTGGCTCGAGGACAAGCTCCAGCTCCGGAAGGCAATTGTCAATGCATTTATAGGTTTTTGCTGGTTTCTTTTCGCACCACTTCTGCTTCGTTCTCAACTCCCATCGTTAGGCAGCGGTGTTGACGGTGCGCGGCTGGTGATGCTGACGGACGAGGAACTAAGCGTAGAGATGGGTCTTTCGAAGGATGCGAAATTGATGTTGCGAGCGGCGTTGGAGAGACTCCCGGGAGGCTCCGCGCGCGATGAGAGCGGAGTGGCGCCTCCGCCTTATCATTCCAGGTTGCCGTCCACCTAGCCAGCGGTGCCCGCGTTCCCGCTCCTCCTCCTTTAGTTCCTTGCCCAGTTTTCGGTTTTCGCTGCATTCTTTTTACGTGCATTTCTCTCCGCTTGTGTTTTCCTCATACTTACAATGATGTTTAATACACCACCACTGGACAAATATCGTGATAACCCACATTGGCAGGTGTGATGTGAGGCTTGCGGACTACCACGTCCGATAACCCCGAAGTGAGTTGGGATCGCGAGGAGTTTGAATGGTAACAAGCTTGTATTTGACACACTCTCCATATCTATCTGTCTCACAAAAAGCTACATTGGTGATCAGATCCCATTTCCCGGCCAGTTCTCGATATACCATTCTCCTTGAAAGGCACTAGAGTGGAGGGATGTTCAGCGTGAGAATTCTACTGCGAGAAAGGTACGCGCCGATCAACGATTAACCTTGTCATAGATCAGTATCTGCCGTAGCCGTAGCCGCCGTCCCCGCCCTTCTTCATCGGCGGGGCCGGCTTCTTGACGGGGGGCTGCTTCTTGATCGGCGGGGGCGGCGGTGGGGGAGCCGGCTTTTTGATGGGAGGAGGCGCGATCTTGATGGGCTCCTTCTTGCCGTCGTAGTTCCCGTAGCCGCCGTTATCGTACTGGGCGGTGGCCGTGAGGGCGAGGGAGAGGACCAGCAAGCTGAGGATCGTGAACTTCATCGTGTTGACTGGTTTGGTGTGCTGAGGAGTGGAAGGAGTGGAGGAGGTGTGTGTGTTGGATGAGGGATGGTATACAGGTGGTCGGTGGGCTTTATAACGCGCGAAGGTCGATGATAGCCTTTTTCGGAGGAGACTTGGGGAAGGCTCGGTATAATAAGGTCGTTTGACTCGGTGAATAGGCTTTAAAGCCTCGGCGCGAATAAGCTCGGCGCACTTCCGGTGGGATCGTTTGCATTTTTGCTTGTTACTATGCCAATGCAGTCCCAATATGTAAGTGCAGAGCCTTAATTACAGATACGTCCAGGGAACTGATCACATGCTCAAAAGGTCTTGAATGCGACTTAAGAGAAAGGCTGCGAGCTGGAAAATCGACACTGAAGCGCAAGGAATGGTGGATGGATGATGTCCACATGGTAGAAAGACGACACTATGTCTGCTGTGTAGCGCTCTAACACGTTGTGTATGTACATGTTTTCTTTTGCTACGACGATGGAAGCTTGGGTGTTGTGATGACAAAGACGCTTTTATTTCTTGTTCTCAACTTAATTCATGTGCCTAACAAAATCCATCGCAGGGAAGTGCAGCGCAGAAGGAA
The DNA here is from genome assembly GCA_027600665.1 of Irineochytrium annulatum. Lineage (NCBI taxonomy): Eukaryota > Fungi > Chytridiomycota > Chytridiomycetes > Chytridiales > Chytridiaceae > Irineochytrium > Irineochytrium annulatum. The sequence goes on along the minus strand of JADGJL010001113.1, from coordinate 5,766 downwards.
AATACCGCAGACGAAACAAAACAAGGGAAGTAAGTTGAACTTAGCGGAAGAATGAAGCATAACAAACTAAACAATGCTACAGCCCCTAATCATTCTAGAAAAATCAACGACGGAACCCGCCGAAGCCGAAATCCCTATCGCCACGCACGCGGTCATGGCCCTTCGTGTCGATCTTAATCTCCTTCCCTCCCTCTTCGCAGTCATCCGACCCACGCCTCCTTAAACCACCGCCGCCGCCAAAGCCGTCGTTGCCGAACATCTCCTCGCCGTTGAAGTCCCCGCCGCGGTGCGAGTTGTCTTTGTCGTGGATGTGGATTTTGTCGGTCCCCTTCTTGCACTGCTGCTTCTCCTGCTGCTTCTTCTTGATCACGGGCACCTTCTTGATCTGCTGCTGCTCCTTGATAATAGGCTGCTTCTTGATCACAGGCTGCTTCTTGACGACGGGCTGCTTCTTGACGATTGGCTGCTTCTTGACGACGACCGGCTGCTTCTTGAGACCCGCGACGGAGGCGTCGTCTTCAGCAGAGGCGCCGTGGATGATGTAGGGCGAGCCGTACGCGGGCTTGGAGGACGACGGGTACGGGTCGACGAAGGGCCTCTCGAGCAGGACGTTTCCGGATCCGACGGTCGGCGACTCGGTCTCTGGGGCTGCGGACTCCGGCGTGGCGGCGGAGCCGGCCATCGGAGAGGATGACTCGGGCGTGTCGGCCAGCGGAGCGCCGGACGTGGGTAAGCCGGCGTTCGGGGAGCCAACTATAGGCGAGCCCGCCATCGGGGTGGAGGACTCGGGCGAGCCAATCACGGGCGAGCCAGCCATCGGAGAGCCAACCATAGGCGAGCCAGACATCGGGGTCGAGGACTCGGGCGCGTTTGAGGCCAAGGGAGCTTGGGCGACTGCCGCGGCGTGGGCCGAGATAAGGAAGGCGACGGCGGCCAAGACGAGGCGGACGGCGTTCGAGCGCATCTTGGGCTGCAGGTGGCAGGTACAGGGTGAGGAGGAGACAAGGGCAGGTGCCGGGTGATAGTGGGAGTCGATGAGCGGACGCGGGCTTTTGTAGGGCTCACGCCGCTGAGGAGGACGCGCACGGCCCGCGAGAAGCTCCCGATAGGGTGGAATCTCTCAACGGGCAAGGAGAAGATAACCTTCGAGGAGGCTACCCAGGAAAGTTTAAAAAGACCTTCGGTTTTGTGTTTTGCTTTGTTTTTTTGATTGTACAATTATGCTAGAAGCGGGAAAGCTTATTGCGCGGAGCGAATGGGAGCTTAAAGCGAAGACATGCTAGGCGGCTATACAGTCTCCGTTATTGGTTTGGGTGAAATTACCAAGGTTTTACATCATCCTCGGCACTCCGAAAGAACAAGGACAGCAAATAAGCATAATGCAGCAAAGACGCAAATCATAGGGCTGACATAAATTTTGTCACGGGGGCTTCTAGTAGTCAACAGTCTCACTGCATGCATTAAACAATTAACTATTGCAGGTAACCTTTTGGAACATGACTGTGCTGTCCGCGGCTCCTGTGGAAGTCGAAATGTGATGTAAGAAAAGCAACAAAGGTAAGGACAAATTATGCTTGCATCGAGTGAGAGTTTTGACGAGGTTGGCTCTTTAGAACCAATCAATCGTGGTAGCCCACTGTCATAAGGAAATACACAAGCGACGATGAGATGACAAAGTTTCATTATGCAATTAATGTCCTACAAAACAGCCCAGGAGATAACTACTACCTCACCTCCGCCAAGTAACATGAATGTCCAACCTCTCATTCAGAAAGGGGCTAAACAAAGGAGCACCACCTAATAACTAATGACAAGCGGGATAACTTTTTTCCTTTTCTCCCCCCACATTAAAAAGGGTGCGCAGCACATCAACGAGTGAGAAAGCAACAGTGTGTATAAAACATTGATAACGTGATTGGGGACCAAAACAACAACCAAATACAAGCAAAAAACACGCATGCAACACATACGCACAGATATCCCCTATTATCGGACAAACACCCCCGCAATTGCCGCACCCAAGCCCCACAGCAGCAAATATAACGGGTACAACACCACCCAGTACACGGCCCAAGCGTACAGCGGCGTAAGCTTCCACATCGCGTACCACGACGCGACCACCACGACCCAGTCCTGCAGCTCCGGCGCGGCCCTCGCCAGCAGCCTCGGGGTCTCCATCCGCTCCTTGTCGTCCAGGAGCGACCCCGTCTGATAGAACCTCTCCATCCGGTCGTCCTTATCGTAGAACACGTCCCGGAGCCACTTGTTGAACGCCTCCGCCCGCTCGGCGTCGCTCTGGACGGCGACGTCCTTCCCGTCCGCGGAGGTTGTGGGGACGACGAGGCCGGGGATGGAGCGGAGAGAGTGTGCTTTGACGTGGATGTGAACCTCTTTCGGGTACTCGCCGTGGAAGAAGACCTTGGGTACTAGGTACTCGTCGTAAGGGATTTGACCGGCCTTCAGGCCAGAGTAGCCGACCGTGAGGTCGAAGAGGTCGTCGACTTCCGGCATCAGCGTCGTGGCGCAGAATTGGAGGCCGGTCGATTTCGGTAGGAGCATGTGGCGCGGGTGTTTGGAGAAGTTCATCTGATGATCCGCACCGTTCAGAGAATATGCAAGCCAGCAAGCGCGAGATGAATGACGGCAAAAACGCACCTTTTTCGCATACGCTTGTGACTTCTTGATGTTCTCCGGCGTGTTGAGGGTTCCCTCGGGGAAGATGAGGAGCATCAGCGGTGACGCCGGATCCTTCGCCTTCAGGAGCTTGTCCTTCATGTTGTCCTTGTCCAGGTCCCACTTCTGCTTCATAAAAATGAACTCGAAGAACCACATGCCCTGGCCAAAGATTGGGAGGTACTTGAGCCACTCAACCAGCATGATCTTCAGGTCTCCATGACATCCCCTATTCGTAAGCGTCAGCGCGTGTAAAATGAGGCCGCCAAAGCATTACTCGGATTGTTGCACTGAGTGTCCTTCCAAGAAAACTAAATACGAACCGAAGCCACGTGAAAGCCCAGAGATAGAACCAGTCCGGGTATATCTGGTGATTCGCAATCACGATGCTCTTCCCCCGCGCCCGGATCCGGTCGAAATCCCCGGTAACGACCAACTTCGTCCCCGGGCAGAGCAGGTACGTGACGATCATGATGACGGAGCCGAAGGCCTGGGCCGTGACGCGGATGTAGGCGCGGTAGGCCGTGTGGGAGTGGAGCAGCAATAGCAATGAGAACCCCTGGACGAGAACGACGCCATAGCATGTGCCTGTAAAGAACCTTCGAGGTTATCCACAAAACGAGAATGACCAAACGAGTAGCACCCACCGACGAGAAGGATGAAGAAGATTGCGATGCGGACGTAGACCTGGATGGGGCAGTTTTAGGTCGTTGCTAATCTGAGAGAAAGCCCAATCTGGTTCCACCCCGGCCCCACATCGTCGCGAAACCCACCATGTACTTCTCCGCGGCCGGGTTAGGCACGGATCGCCGCTCCGATGTTGGTGGGCCGGTCGCGGTCGTGCCCGGGGTGAATGCCGGGCTGGGAGGGGCCGCGGTGGCCATCGCGGGGTCCAGTCGCACTGAGCCGTTGACCGGCGTCGGCAACGGGGAGAGGTCGTTCGTGGTGGCTGTGAGGCGAGCAGTCCCAGGCACAGAGGCGTCGGTCCGGGACAGTCCGTCCGCAACTTGGCTCATGAAGATTCAGCGAGGTCTGGGCAGGCGAGGGCGGGTGGCAGGATTTGAAGTGGCGTGGAATCACCGTCTTCTGGACGTTTCCTTTTATTTTGGCATATATAAAAAAAAAAAAAAAAATATGCTATCATAACAAGAGCAGAGATGCAACGGAATATCATTATCAACAACGTCGTCAATATATTTCTCGGCCTTCGAAGAACTTTGCGCACAACAACACCTGTAAGAAACAGGACCGGTCCTCCCTCCATGTCACGACGGCATTTCCAGCCTGAGTTAGCATCGTGGAAAAAAAAAGCCATGTTAATTATTTCCTCGCAGCCTGCAATTATAATTATGAGAGTAAATGATCAATGGCAGGGGCGCCGGCAATGAAGTCGCTGGGAAGGAAGCCACACCGTCGGCGCCCGCACCCCACACGTCGACACGACAGGGGTGACCGGCGACCGGCCGGCTTGGTCGCGACCTCCGGCAAGATCGGAGGAGCTGCATGGGCCAGTCCCTTGTGCGCCATTCCCAAAGTTAGAATTCGTTGTGTTCAGTCCTCAACAGCCCGGTAGCCATCCCTGTCGATGAATCCTCCGGTGAACCCCGATCCTGCCCGGGCCAACCTGCTTCTCCCAGCTGAGAGGGATCCGGACCACTCGCGATGGCCCGGGAACACCGTCGGGACTCTCGGAGTGCATTCGGACGTCATCTTGCCGCAACCGCACCTGGCGCAGCATGCGGTCCCCCAGCACAAGGCCGTCGGCCAGCTCGCGGCCGGGACCGACCTCGGCGCCTACGGGATCCCATCGCCCATGTCGGCCACGTCATCACCTCCGCAGCCGGTCGATTGGAATCCGGTCTCGTTCGCCCGGGACAGGCCGGCGCCGCCTCAACACCATGCCGTCGCGGCCCAGCCGTCCTTCTATGGCCCGAGACTTTCACAACATGTTCATCCGCAGCAGCCTCGGAACCTCCCACCGTCTTTTGCGCCGAGGCAGGCATCTTATGGGATCTCGGCTGGCACCAACGGCGGGCTTAACCTGCAGATGGCCCCGTCGACCAAGGGCGTCCAGGTTCAGCGCGTCGCTTATCCTCAAGCGCGCTCATATCCTCACCTTCAGCATGCGCGGCAACAGCCGCATTTCACTTACAACAATCAGCATCAACAGCACCATCAGCAGTATCAACAGCAACGGCAACATCAGCAGCAACATCAGCAGCAAAAGGACATAACGAAGCCTCTCACACTTGACGAGATTAACGCGATCATCCTCCAGATTCCTGCCGGTGGTCCGCCAGCATCGCAGACTTTGCCTTCATCAGCCGCACATTCGACAGCCCTCACAACAGCCTCCCCAACCGCCTCCTCGACAGCGTCATCATCCTCCGTCTTCGAATTCACCAAGGCAATCCCCTCGGGCCTCTACGACCCGTCGTGGAACTCCCCCCTCCCTTCCACCAGCATCCCGCCGCAGCTTTTGCCGTCCTTCCCGGCGCTCTACCTCCCCATTGATCCGCTCGCTGCGCATCTACTGCCGCCAGTGGGACATCCGCAAGCAACACGGGGATGGATTGGGATGGAGAACGGCCCGCTGGCCGTGGCGATGCCGACGACGGTGTATAACGGGCCGCGGACCCGAGCGATGGACGCGCAGGCATGGGGTGTCGGTAGAAAGCGCGCTGTCGGGCAGGATGAGGAAGAAGACGACGACGACGACGATGACGACGACGATGACAGCGACGGGGAACCGGCACCGGCGCCCACGACCGCCGCCGTGGCGGGTCGGAAGGCCGCCAACGGCGCGGGTGCGCCGGCCGCGATCAAGGGGAAGAAGATGGAGAAGGAGGTCCGGTGCTTCTGCCGGCGGTGCGGGGTGCAGCTCTGCACCTTCCACCTGACGGGGTGCGAGCAGGATTTCGCGAAGCCGTTCGCGACGGATGTGGTGTGCGCGCGGTGCAAGCCGTTGCCGCGAAGGACGGCGGGGCCGGAGGCGGAGGCGAGGAAGGGGAGGATTAAGAAGAGGAGGGAGGCGGAGGTGGAGGTCGCGTGTCGGGTTTGCGCTGTCGGTTTGGGGACCGGGGGGATTAGGAT
>JADGJL010001112.1:0-10053 GCA_027600665.1 Irineochytrium annulatum | reverse complement strand
CGAGGGTGCCGGTCGAAGGTTGCCGGCCGGATTCTTCCGGTCCTTCGAGATTGGCGACGATGGGACTTTCCCCTATGAAAAACAGCAGCAGCGCGTTCTTCAACAAACAAAACCGTGTTGGTGAAGTAAAATTACTATTCACTATCAGTTTGGTAATTCATTTTCTATCCTGCGGGCGCAGACATCGAAACCAAGGGGAGGCACCGTGCCAGTCCGTCCGAAACCGCAGCTGCCGCCCCCCCTTGCTGGCCGCATCGACCAGCGTCATGCTAAGCCTCCATTAATCTGCCAGTTAATCTCCACGATGTGCGTAAGACCATCTTTAACCAGCTGAACAGAATAAATACTTACCGACCAGGTTGGCACGCATCGACGGGAACGTCATTATAAGCCTCCGGTTTAACCTGCCATTTAATCTCTGGGTGTTTGCCTAGCATACGAGGTTTTTGGGCGAACAATATACACGCAGGAAGGAAAAGATAAAGTATATCAACACAGCAACGGCAGTTTTAAATACAAGGTGTGCGAGTGGCATTAAGTGCAATGAATTAAATTACAGTGTAAAACACGTGTATGAACAAAAAGGTTGCTCAAAAGGCTTGCGCCAAGTGGCCAGATGCCCAGCCTTCAAAGAACGTCGCGCCCTTCTCCCGGTAAAAGTCAACGGCACTCTTCAAATGCGACTGCCTTTCGGTGGCCCGGCTGCTGTAGATGCCGATCAAGCTTTGAACGAACGCCCCGACGAACTTCAGGTCCGTCGGGAGCAGGTGCGACAGTTCGGAATGGTACAACACCTTCCTCATCACGGCGACACCGCCTCTTGAGTTATTTGGTCGTGTTAGTAGCGCGTCTGCGATCTGGAAGAGTCTCCAGCCGATGCCGGCGGACCCTTGGTGCCGCTTTGTCGCCAGGATCTTTAAAAAAGCCGTTATCTTGCTCACGGTGCTTGCTAGTGTCTTGACCTCATCCGGCGACAAGGCGAACGGCATCTCCTGATGCACCTTATTCGCATCGCGCGACGGCGACAGCGGGACGAACTTTTCGATCATAAAAAAGATGGCCATCATGCCGATCAGAGACCCCTCGGTCATCGAGTACGAATATGACGTCCAGATCGGCAGTAGCTTCTCCATTTCGACGAAGCACATGAGCGCGTGTTGGGGGTTGGGATTGACGAGGACGGACATCACTGCTCGGCACATCAAATTGGCTTTCATGAAGTAAAGCGAAGGCGCGGGGGAAGTGCTTGAAAACATAGGTTTAATTCAAAGTGTTCGTGAATGATTTGTTGGTCAACTCACGCGAGGATGTTCACCCAGAAGTCGATCGATGCCAGCTTTTCGGACATGAGGGCCGTGTCGAGCGTCAGAAGCCCGATTTTGAAGATGGATACCCAGCACATCAGCGGCGTGATAAACTCAAACTTCTGAGTTGACGCCGCAATCTGATTCAGAGTGACAAGGAGCCCTGTGTCGCCCCGATACCACTGGATCAACGAGTGGAAGTAGATCGCGATGCACTCCACTGACGGATTGCATATTCTTTTCGCTTCCTCCAACTGGACGAACACCTCCTCTTCGGCATGCTTGAAGTCCCTCTCATGCTCCATATAGTAGATCCCAAGCCACGTGCCTGGACTCTTTTTGGGATCAATCCCGACCAGTCCCTTCTTGAGGTAGATTCGTGACAGGAACTTGGAGGTCCAGACGAACACGCAAGCCGATTTTATGCACGTGGCCGCCCATTCAGTCTCCTGTTCCGACGCTTGCTTTACCGCTGCATTGAGGCACCTGGTAGGGATGTTTTCATAAATCGTCTGCAGAAGTCGGCACACAAGCGAAAAGGAGACGAACCAAAACGAAATAAGCATCTTTTGGCGAGACGTGTAGTTGTGCGGGTTGTAGGCGGAACATAAGAACATGTTCGCGGCGATGTTGTACAATATTTTCGTTTGTTCTGCGCTCTCGCGCCTTCCCGGACGGTACTTTGCTCTCCCTCCGCGCGTAGCGATCTCAAGAACAAGCTGCTTCAACATCGCTTTGCAAAGAGCAGTCGTCTGTCCCGTCGTTGCAGGCCAGTCAAGATCCAAACACTTCATGGCCGAGGAGGTATCCTCCCGAACTTGGTTCATGCTTATCTTCTGCGCATGCGCTGACGCCCTCATCGAATGCCACAACGCCAACCTTGTGGTGTCGGCGATGGGAGTTGACTCGCTGCTGTTGAGATCGATCAGCGTCGTCAGGGACGCAATCGCCTCAGCGGTCGAGTATTTATCCAGATACAACGCCCCCATCTCCTCGAGGCAGTTCGCGTACTTGACCGTGTTGCTCGACCTCGAGTAGTGGAACAGGGCAATGGGAAGGAGGAGCTCGCGGTTGTTTTCGTTGAAGGAAGACTCGTACATGGCGGCCGCCTTCTCGTGCAGGCGGCTGCGGTCTGCGAAGCTCTGGCTATCGTATATCACGTCTTTGATGGCCGTGCTTCGGAACACGTAGTGCTGATTATCCTCCACCTCGCCTCCATCCTCATGCACGAGGAAGTGATAGATGTCATGCGTCGAGATCGTGGATTCAAAGTCCTGCAAATCGTCTTCGCAGCCGATAAACATCGCAAGCTCCTCGAGGCGGAAGGATGCGCCCAGCACGCTGCTTTGCCGCAGTATATCTTGGAACGTCGGGTTGAGTCGGTCAAATTGCACTGTGATGGCGGATTCGACCGTCCTTGCCATCGATGCTAGAACTTTATGGGCGTTGGCGGAGAACGACAACAAGCCATCAGAGTTTATCTGATATAATGAGAGAAGCCTTGTTGAGTTGAACAGCAAATCAATCACGAGCGGAGATCCATTAGACCCTTTGAAGACCGCTATCCAATTCGAATGTTAGCCAGCCCCAATACTATGCCCACAATCTCCTACCAGATTGGAGTTCCTCGTCAACCTTAACTGCGCCTTCGTCCCTGAAGAATTGTAGAATAAGCTCCGTTATGTCTTCTTTCGTCAATCCCTGCAGGTGGAGCTTCGCGGTCGAAGGCCGCGCAACCATGCTTTCGATATTTGGGTTCCCAGCGATTTGACGAGTGAAGAAGAGAAACAAACCCTATTTGAAGATTATCAGCTTTGCTGTAGCCGTGTTGCGTATACCTTGGAGCAGCTTGCGGTAAGATGCTGAATAACCTCAAGTGAGATTGTATCAAGCCACTATCATTTGTTAGTTTTGCTCAGAGGTTTTCAACGTCATCTCGTACCTGCGCGTCGTCAAACAAAAACACAACCTTCTTCATTCTCACGAAACCGCTCACAATCTTCAGCAGCATGGGCTCCAGCAAAACTTTCTTCGTCTTGCTGCTCAGGCTTCTCGTGGAGTCATTGTCTGGGATGCGCAGCCACGGCAGCGCCAGCTTAAGCAGCGGCGCAAATTCCGAGTAAACATCATATTGCCTCAAGAAACCGTGGATGTCAGGTTCGTTAATTCTTCCTCTGCTTAATTGCGCCACGCTCATACGGCGGGCGCTTCGCTCGTGCGTGGAGAGGTACGATGTGGATCGCTCAATCCCTGATCCATGCCGGCCGATCTTCAAAGACGTGTCCGAATATTGGGCGTATATGTATGCGATCACTGCCCCGATTGACGAGTACGGGGAAGATTTCTCCATCTCGGTCCCTTGGACGACGCTGTACAATACAAAGAACCACACGTCAGGAATGATAACGCGCGCATCTAAAACTCACCAGCACTTCACGCGGCTTTCACTCGCCGCCTTCTCCTTCATGTACTTTAGCATCATCGACTTCCCCATTCCTGATGCACCCTCAATCACGCACGTCCTGCCGGCGTCATGACGCAGCCACCCGTGGAACGCATCGTCAAGCGCCGCATGCTCGTCGTGATACCCAACAACCTTCAACGTCGCCTTCCTGCTAAGCTGGTCATACATCTTGAACGCATCTGCATTGACGCTGTACACCGCAATCGGCAGGAGCTTCCCCTTTACCCTATGCTCGCCCAGCTCCGCAAACGTCAGTCCATGCGCCGACGAGCGCGTTTCCGTCTCGCACAAGACGTCCCCCGGGACCGCGAGGTGGGCGACGGTGAGGAGCCGGGCGGCGACGTTGATGACGTCGCCGAGGAAGCTGGCGTCGATGCGGTAGGAGGAGCCGAAGGACGTGAACATGACGTCGCCCGTCGCGACCGCGACGGCGACGGGGCCGAGGTTAGATTTCTCGATCGCGGTGGCGAACTCGACGCTGGCGCGGAGGGCGTTCAAGGCGTCTTGGCCGGTTGTGTGTGGAGGCAGTCCGAACAGATAGAACATTGTGTGGCCTTTGTCATCAACTAAACCCACGCGTCGTTAGGATGGGTCGCAGAGTTCAAACGAGGAACAATTTTTAAACGCACCCGCATACTGCTGGAAAACGCCACCGTTCTTTTTCAAGCTTTGTAGCAAAATGCTCATGATGGATTGTGACTTCTGCGCGTCCGAGTGGTTGTAGATTTTCACGAAAACGGCGCTAACCCTTCGAAACTCCCCCTTTATGTCGCTTCTCATGTCTGCTGCGATGTTAGAGAAAACAACTGGGTAAACAAAGAGGATGCCCCACCATTTACGGCCGTCGCGTCATCCGCTGACAGTGTCTTCCTCTGCTTCAATTTATACACAATGGACTGATTGACGAAGGTGTTCAGCAAACCGTCATCAGCATCACCTTCCACCACGGCAGCAAGCGGTGCCGCTTTAGCGATGCCCTTATGACCGGCGATGACCTTCGTTGCATACTCACTGTCCCCGATTATGGCACCACCCGTGAACCCTTTGCGGACGGTGGAGGTCCTCGAGAAGGCGTCGGCGGAAAGCATGCTATCGTGGAGGACCTCGAGTTGACCGGAGGCAAAGGTGACGTCCGAGTCGGAGACACGGGGGACGACGTTCGCGGTTTCTTTGTGGTGTTTTTGGAGAAGCGACCAGGCACCAGACGAGAGCCCGAGCTCGCCTTATGCGCGAATCAGCTGGTCAGCAAAGTCTCGCGTGGAGAGTGTCAGCGAAGTAGCCTACCTGATTTCGCATGATCAACGACGTTTTTGAGTGTGTCCATGCAGTCCCCGTCGATAAAATAATCCATTCGCTCATTCGGCGTTCCAACGATCACGTGGTCAATGGACCCAATGGTGATGGCCACGTGCAATGACAGTCGCGAACCGCTCTTTAACGCAGCTGTATAAATCAGTAACACGATTTAGTCCGGCTTGTCGCAATGATTCCCTTACAGTCCGAGCTCATATAGTCCTCCTTATCCTTTCTTGTTCTATGTCGCACAAGCGTCGGGCTTTGCACCTCAAGCTCCACGTGGGGATATCGGAGCATGATATGGAGGCAGCATAGGGTTGCGCGCTCAAGCGTGTCCATGTGAAGCCTCTCGGCATTGGCTGCCGGAACAGGCGCGTTGGCGCTAAAGGTGATGAGAACGGCGTCTCCGAGAAACTTCACGATGTCGCCTGGAAATGATGAGCTAGGACCCTTAGCTGCTACGGTCGCGTACCTCCATACAGATAGATGACATCCGTTATTCTGCTCAGGTACCCTCCTACGCTCTCTGTAATTATTTCCGACGACACCTTGCCCAAGGACGACTACGCAATTACGTGATCAACAGATATAAGCTCAAAGCGAAAAATAGTAAAAAGGCATCGTACCAAGTCGGAAGTGAACTGCGAGAAGCCTGCCACGTCGATCTACGGCAGAAGAACGTCAGTTTTCCCTTCCCCCAAGCTCCTAAAGCCCTTCCCAAACGAACTCACCATCACCACCACTGCGTGCTCCGTCTCCACATACGGCCTCCCGTTCCTCAGAAACTCCAACATCACGTCCTTCCTCCCCGCGTCCGCCAGCAGACTCCTGACAAACGACGCCACGAGGGCCTTTGGTGTTCCCATGTTGTGCGCGCGCCCCGGCTGCGAGGGTGCGAGATGAGACGAGGGGGTGAGCTCGCGCGCAAGGTGCAGGTAAACAGAATATGTAAATCCCAGCGATTCTCGATGCTCTTCGGCTTCCTGGGGGCGGCACGAATGGAGGGTTCGGCATTGGGTTGAATTGGGCGGGACGGAGATTTTCGTTTGTCTAGGCCTCCCAGGCAATTGCGGCTGCTGACCCTCCGCTATCCACACCGGGGCTCGCGGACTCGGTCATCGCCGGTCGAACCCCCCGAGCGCCTCGCGGAATCCGGGACCGAAGCGACGGTCGCTGATCATACCCTGTTATGACGCACTCTGTGGCGTCCTCTCCGTTTGTCGTGACTGGTGGCCGCCTCCAGCCGAAAACCACCAATGGCCCTAAAACACGCTAGTATTTTACTTCTTGTCTTCGTTTTCTATCGACTATGATTAACAATATTCAAAAAGACGAAAGAAAGTTGCCCATTTTAAAGTAGAGTTTCTTCAACATCGGAGTCTGTATTTTTAGTGATGCGGTTCCTCCCTTGCTATCCTATTTTTGGGACGGTTCCCCAATTCCAGACCCTTCGGCTCCCGCAAGCCCTCCACGGCCGTATCCGTCTCCATCGACGTCCCCGTTTCTCCGCGGTCGCCGCCCGTCATGTCGGACCGCCACCTCCACCGTGCCGCCTCCGACATCCTCACCGATCCCTCCGCCTTCTCCCTCACAACCTCCTCCTCGACCTCCTCCATCGTCCCCCGACCCCCGACACGTCCTCGCCCCGTTTCCATGACACCCACCGGCTCCGGCAATGGGACGGGATCGCTGACGTCCCTGCGGCCATCCCGACCCGTGTCAGCGGCGGCCGCCAAGCCGTCCAACACCGGCGCCGTACCCGCCCGCGCATGTAGCGTGCGTCAGCAGCAGCAGCAGCAGCAGTATCAGCAGGGGAAGGAGAACGCCGCACCGCCGCGCGTCGCGCCCAGGCCGGCCGTCGCGAGCCGTGGGTCGACGCTGCCGCCTTTGCCGGCGCCAGCGCTGTTGAGGAGCGAGAGCGCGCCGAGGCTGCCAGAGTTTCCAACCTCCCTGTCGTCCTCTTCCTTGTTCGGGAATGCTGTGGGACGAGAAGGTGGTGGTGGTGGTGCTGGGGTCAGGGCAGCGGCGGCCGTCACCGGAGCGGGCGTGGCGACCAAGGCCGTGAGCGCGCTAGTGGCGAAGGGGAAGATACTGGGATCGAGGCAGGGGAGCCTCAAGAGAATTTCGAGCGAGATCGTGAAGAGTACGTATCTGCACGCGCACACCGGGCATTAACAAAGAAACCGCACGCAAACAGCAATGCCAAGATCGGGAGGTTGGCTAGGCTGGTACACCTCATCCGACCGGGAGATGCTCAAGATCTTCTACGAGGTCTCCCTCTCCATCGACCCCACAACGGGGACCCTCACCGGCGGGCCACGGGAGGAATCCAGCCCGTTCGCATGCTCGGGCCAGGTGTCCCGCGATGAGCCCCACAGGGTTCACTTCCTTGAGACGGAGGTATTTGGGCACGACGTGGTGTTCGACGGTGTGTTCGTCGAGGACGCCATCGCGGGGAGGTGGCGGAGGAGGGACGCGAGCGAGCCGAGGGGTAGGTTGTGTCTGTTTAGGATCAGTGATGGGAATGCGTTGGGGGTTGGGGAGAAGCGTGAGTTGATTCTTCTTGCTTGCGGTGGTGATGGTGTTTTAAATGAGGCAAATAGGAACGCTGAGACCGGGACGATGGGCTGGCTGCTGCTGGTCCGACGCCGATAATATCTGGATCCAGGCATCGTTTGCCTGGCTCGAGGTTCGGAACGGGGTGCTGTATGGTAAAGACGACCTGACCGACGACGACGTCTTCAAAACAACGCGAGGTAACGCCCGTACCCCCATCCACCATGTTCAGTTCACTTAACACACAATAGGAACATACGATCCCCGCACCGGCCAACTCCGCATCATCGTGACGGAGTGGTTCGAGCAGGACTCGACCGTGACGATCTACCGCGGCCTGTTGTCCCGCGACGGCCACGTCAGGGGAACGTGGGTCTCCTCGGAGACGCGGGACTTGGAGGATCTGGGCGGGAACGGGGATGACGGGGGGGAAGACGCGCTGCCGAGAGAGGAGGAGGACGCCACCTTTCGAATGTGGAGGGTCGATGGGGAGGATGAGGTTCGATACCTGGCCGAGCCAGGGGATGGAAGACGAGGTAGGGATTTAAGCACGAGTTGCTTGCTCGCGGTATCTGCTGACTGTGTGCGTGCGTTTCTGTGGAATAGCACCTATCGCACCCGGAACGTGGGCCGGGACATGGCTGTATGAGGGCGGTCTCACGTCGCCGGATCACTGCTCCTGGGAGCTACGGTGCACGCCGAGCGGGTATAGGATCCAGGGTGAGGGGACCTCCATCCTGGAGGGGCTGGAAGAGGCCTTTGTGTGCGATGGTATGGTGGCACACCACTCGTGATTGTATTAATTGCTGACGCACTGCACAGGGACGTATGATCCGGAAACGGGGAAGGTGAAGCTATATCAGTCATACCTGACGACGCTCTCAATTTATGTATACGACCTCGTGGTGGACGATGCTGGCACGATGACGGGTAAAGGCAGTTCAAAGGATGATTCGGATGGACTCGTGGTGGACTTCTCGCTGAGGCGTCGGTGAACATGTTTACGTTTATGTCTAATATGTTTTGCGCCGAGTTCGTTCCTCATTTGTTGTTTCTGTAATCCTTATCTACATACTTCGTTGTTGAGCGCTTTACTTTTTTATTTTTCCTTTATCCTTCTCATCTCCTGTCCGTACATTTGTAGTATCGTCAAATACAATCATGTCAAATTGTAGTGATATAAATGAGATTGGGCATTCTTGCACTAAAGACACACACTTACCTCCCTTCTCAGGATGTGTAGTCGTGCTGACCTACAAGGCACAAGTTTAATGTCGGCCTTCACGAACCTCACTCCTTTCGCAACATGACTTGCTTAACACCACGGCTTGCGAGCCTGGCTGATGCCGTCTGCAATAAACCAGTTGTTTACAAAAGCTGAAAAACTTTACACTCCAGCTGATGGTTTCGGGCATTAGAGATCATCGCCTGACGGTCGTGTTTCTTGTACATGGGAGAGGATAATACCTCTCGGTGTCCGGTGGCTGCTATATTTTCGAAAATAGTGCAATGTCAGCGAGGGCCAGCCCGAAGGGACTGCGCAATACGAGGTATTCGCGTCGTAACACCCACTTCGAAAAAGGTTCAGACTCCGCAGACTAGGGAAATCATTCCCAAGCATAAAACCACTTCGAAAAATTTCATATTTTCAGACGCTGGTGGACTTGGTATGATTCCAAAGTCTCCCCGGTCATAAAACCACTTCGAAAATTTTGTGTATATATTCAGACGCTGAGGGACTTGGGAATCATTCCCCAAGCCGGCCCCCGTCACAGAACTACTTGGAAAAAATTTGCCATTTTTCAAGCCCTGGATGAATTGGGCATCCTGTAATCTCCCGCGGTCGTAGAATAAAAAACGTTTATCTGGCAAGGTTTGCTCAGGGCAAAGTGTCATAAATCTGGTTTGCCTATTCATCCGCGGACCAGGACTGACCCTCAGGCTTACTGCGTGCTGCTCTAGTGAAGGAGTTGCTCGGTTGCTAAGGTGCCGCTGGCCAACCATGCTGATTAAACATAAACGATAGTAATACGCAGTTTTTTACGCTGTTGTTAAGAGGCCATAAAGGTATCCATTATCAATTTGGACTGATATGCACATGGCAGAAAGAAGAACACTATGCAATTAACAAAAAAGTGCTAGCTATCACTGTGGTTGGAAACAAGGGCACGCATCAACCGAACGCAGTAAAATAGAACGGCCCATCTCCAATGATGTGATGTGATAAACGCGTCCGTGTCATGAAGACCCACTCTTCTCAATCACCGTGAACCTCCCAACCTGCCTCACTTTCTCCGTGATACCCGAGTCCATCTTTGCCTTGCTCCCTGTCGCCTCAACAGCCGCCGGCGGCATGAGAACAGGGCAATCCATTTCCTTGTTCCCTCTCATCATTTTACCTCGTCGAACACCACCTGATTAGGCTGGTCAATG
>JADGJL010001111.1:0-10054 GCA_027600665.1 Irineochytrium annulatum | reverse complement strand
ATAAGAGCTGATGCCAGGTTATTGACTTCTGCTGAATCCGAAGATTTCACTATGGGAAATGACTATATGGATTTACAATTCCATTATCTTATTTCCCGAAATGCTTCAAAGGATCCTCGACTTGTTCTTGATGTCGTACCAGGCAAACCAACAAAATATCCGAAATGCCACGGGTACCTTCAAGCTATGATATAGCCATGTTTTCAAAAAAACATGAGAAGTACCGCCCAAAATGGAAGGCAGCTATGGATTCGGAGTTAAACTCCTCAAAGAACAAGAAGTTTGGGAAGAAGTCGAAGACGAGGGCCAACATGTAACGGATAGTAAATGGGTCTTTGATTATAAAGTTTCAGATTTGATGATCTCCTCCGCTTTAAAGCAAGATTTGTTGCACGCGGATTTAGCCAAGAATATGGCAGAGATTACTTATCCACCAGTTGTGAAAATATTCACGCTTCGCATAGTACTTGCCCTATGTGAAATGTTGACCTTGTTATTGGGACTCTTGATGTAAAGACCGCTTATCTACATGCAATGCTATTGGAGAACGTCTACATCAGAGCACCCAAAGGTTACGAAACCATAGGGAAAAACGGACGACATAAGATTTGGAAACTGCGAACTACGGACTGAAACAGTCTGGAAAAGCGTGGTATGAACTTGTCGTCGAGACTGCATTGAAGATTGGCTATAAGCAAAGCACGGCTGACACTGGTCTATCTTATCGACACAGCGATGCGATCAACGCAGATTTTAATTATCTACGTTGACGATTTCGTACTGATCGCTTCTGATCCTAGATTGCTAAAGCAATTAAAGGAAGATTTGAATAACCAATGGGAAGTGTGCTATCGTGACTCTGAAGCGCAATGGATCTTGTCAATCAGTATTGAAAAAGTGAAAGATGGCATTTTCATAGGACAACATAAGTTTGCGAAACAAATTCTGATAGAATTTGGGTACTGGGAAACCAGTGAAGGACAACTTCCGAACATAAAGTAAACTCCTATGGCGATCACTTATCGACAGGATGAGAATGACGAAATACTACCACAGGAGAAAATGTCCTTGTATATTCATGCTTGATGAAACTATCATATTTGGCACGGCACACCCGACCTGATCTAATGTATGCGGTAAATTACCTAGCACAATTTCAAGCTGGTAAAGCCACACGAAAAGACATGAAAGCCTCGAATACTGCAATATTTACGCAGCACTTACGGCTATGGAATTCTATACTCCAAAAGATTCGTCTGTGGAACAAGTTCTATTTCAATCTCACGGCCAACGATCAAGGCCGCTATAACGGACTTAGTCAAATAGCGAAACGACGATTTTTACCTGATACTTACCACGGTTTGCGACGTCCACATCGCGGGGGAGTGTTAGTGGGGAGGACAATCTGGCCATCACCCTTGAAAGTCAGTGACCTCTTCCTGTCCTGCTATACTGTAAGACCACCCGTAGGCTAACACCTAGTGGACTGACTGGATGCTGTTTGACCAAAGTGGCTTGGAAACTGCCGATCCAGCACCAATGACCCCTGCGGGGCCATCCTGGCTGGAGGGCCACTGTCCTCCCAGCGACAGACCAACCTCATATTGCCATCCGCTGGCGAAGAGCAACTATGAGGCCGAGTCACGTTTCAGACCCTGGAATACAGACCATCCCGACAAGGGAAGCGCCCTCCTCCGGGAGAGGTATCTTTCACCCCGGCTGAGCAACTGCGTTTGTTACCTGTATGTACTGTTAGTAACCAGCACATTTGGTTAGCGCTGATTGCAAAGTGCACTACGGAATCAAGTCCGGCAAAGTACCACCTCCCGAACACTCGGGTATGGCTACCTGTCGCTGTTCGATCGGGACGACGTCACACGACGAGGTACGGGAAGCCCGTCGTGGCTTGCCCTATCAGGGATGTGATGTTCCTTCACGCCCGCCTTCTCAAGGCCTTCATCATCCCTTATGGTTGTCGACGGCAAGGTCCTCTTAGACTTGTCGTATCATGCCCTTCATCGCTTCGGCGATACGCGTGGTGTGCCTATTGGCAACTCAAGGCTCTACTATAAAGTTGGCGCTGCGGGCGGGAGGTTCAACACCTCGACACCACGTCAAATATATCTTTGCGCCAATGCGACCTTCACAATAATAAGGACGGCGCTACGAACTCCATTATTTTCACACACTTAAGACCAACACTTACGAACTTACGCCCGAGCTACGCATGTCTTTGGAACGATTTTGAGCCCCCAGCGACGTGATTGGCACATTGTATGCTGGCTGAACAGCGGTGGTTCTTCCAACGAGAGCACGATGAGGACGCACCGCAGTACCATGTTTGCGTGCGTCACGGCATGGACGCGTACGACATGGATTGCGTGGAAATGGCCTTGGTCGCCGTTTTGGGCATCGTCTTTGGGCCGACCTGCAAAATTGCAGCCCCGTCGGCTACGTTGAGAATGCAGATTGAAGGTAATTGTTTATTGTCATTCTATGCGATATTTGTATGGTTTTTCTTCTTGCTGCTGGCGGCTTGAATAATTTGATAAATTCGCTCAAGCCACCAAGGGTCTTCCTACTGCCTGCCAACTTCACACTAGTAGCCAACACGAACACATGCCTTTCCCACTTTGCTGTTACATTATCGAGCTCGAGATTGACTATTTAAAATGTGCACAATGGGCTGACAACAAATTAGCAATGTTACTCGACTTCATATCTGCACAATTTTTCTCCTTCGCTTCCACCTCCTTGGCGCCTCCTTCCGCCCTGTCGAATCTTTCTAGGGTGCCTCTATCCTCCCTCGCCGAGCTAAGTACTCTTTGCCTTCGCTTTTTTCACTGCCTCCTTCCTCCTCCTCAGCCCCTCCATGATACCGCCCACAACGCCCTGAAACTCCTCCCCTGCCAGACAATCATGCAGCTCCTCGATCGCGACGATATCCATCGCGTCCACTATCCCCTTCCTGGCCCTCCTTTTTGCATCTACCCTGGCACCCCAAGGAACCCTCTGCAGCGTCTCAATTTCCTTGCCGGCGTGGCGCAGGTAGTCGTAGCGGGGCACGAGGGCGTCGATGAGGCCAAGGGAGTGAGCTTCGGTTGGGGTGGAGAAGAGCAAGCCCCGCTGGAGAATGTGATCGGCTGTTCGAGGGGGTAGGGCGAGCTGTGCGAGGCGGTGGACCCAGAGGGGGGGTGCCATGCCGACTATATTATTCACAATAAGATTAGCTTGGTCGCGGAAGTGGAACAGAAATGAAGATCACCGGCCGTCTCGTTCAAACCCATTACCCACGGTATACCACCCGTGTTAATAGGCGCCATCCTGTAATCGCAGCAAAGCGCCAGCACGGTCCCGCCAGCGGGCGCGGTGCCTTCCACAAACGCGACGGTCGGCAGCTCGGTCAAAAGTAGCTCCTTCACGGCGTCTTGGAACGCTCCCAAGTAAACGACCAGCCTTTTATATCGTGCTTAAGAATATTGCTGACGCCATGGCAACATCCAATGTGATACTTACCGGTCCTTGTACTCCCGATCGCTCTCCTCCTTGCTCTTAATCAAGGCCGTCAGATCCAGCCCGGCTGAGAACACCTTTCCCAAACCCGTGCTCAACACAATGCCCTTCGCACCGCTCTTAGAAAGCTCGCGCAGGGTGGACGTTAGGGAGGACAACAGGGATTGCGTGAGGGCGTTAACAGGCGGGGACGTGAGCGCGACGTGGGCGATCAACGGATTCAAGGGGGAGCGAGAGACGGTTATGCCGGCGTGCGAGGGGAGGGCCGCCGCGGCCGAGTGTCGACGGACGGCGACGGCGGTTTGAAGGACACGACGGCGGTTGAGCATGATGGAGTTCGGCGTTATTGACACCGACATCAGTCAATAGGCATGTTGCTCTTCTTCGAATACATCTTCACGAGCGTTCCCATCCATCATCTTTCGGCTGCAAGGTACTTATGCTCTTCGACTTCTTTGTCGCTTTCGGACTTCAACGCGAAGGTTGGCGTACACGGGCTGCGGTGCTTTCCTTTTTCTTTCAAGGACGTAAATTGTTAAAAACACAAGCACACGAAAACATGATATGCAAACCGGTGTATTTATATTGCCTAGCACGTGGAGTCAGATATACAAATGGTGGTCTCCGAATACTATACCAATGCGACGAACCTAAGTGGGTTGAAAAAGCTAACTGCTTGCAAACAGTCGTAACCAAGTCAAGAAGCGAGTCGTTGGTAAGCAGCCGGCGGGCACATCGGGAGATCCTTTCTTCTCTTCTTGGATGTCCGGTCCACATCTCCTTGCTCCTCTTCTTCCTGCTCCTCAATTTCCCCGTCGTCCTCCAGCTCCGAATGCTTTGTAGGCCTGCCCTTCCCCCTGTTCTCGCTCGACCCATCTTTCGTCCTCACCACTCCCATCGCCTCCCTGCCTTCCATCCTGTCCTCCACGATCTTGTTCAAAGTCCCATCCTTCCTCATGTCCTTCTTCACCTTCCTCCTCATCGCCTCCACCCTCCGCTCCTCAATCAGCCTCTGCAGCCTCGCGATTAACGCCTTCTCGCCCTCGTCCCCGTTCACCCTCTTCGGCCTCGGCCCCCCGTTCGCCAGCGCCTCCCTCGGCGTCATCCCGTGCACGCACACGCCGTGCCGGTCAAGGTCGTACCGCCTCCTGAACGTCATCCTGCACCCTCTCCTGCCGCACTTGTTCGTGCGCGAAAGGTCCCCCAAGTGGGTGGCGTAGTGCATCTTGAGGTTGTAGCGGCGGACTGCGCCCTCGTACTTGCAGCGGACGTACGGGCAGTGATAGCGGCCCGTGTCGGGGTTCTTGGGGACCTTGAGAATGTCGATGGTCGGGTCCGCGAGGCATTCCTCGTCGATCTCGCAATCCTCTGCCGGCTGCGAGCGGCGGCGGTCCCCATGCGCAGGCTGGGAGCCGCCCTCGTCGGAGTCCGACCCAGACCCAAAATCGCTACAGCTGCTGCTGTTGCTGGAGCAGCTGCTGCCCGTACGGTTGCCGGCGTCGTTGAGAAGGTTCGACAGGTTCATCATTGCCGGCTGTTGCTGAAGAAGCTCATGCTGCGCAAGTGGTTGCGACAGGAGAGGGTATGGAAGAATACACGGCGGCGGCAGCTGCTGCTGAAGAGACTGCTGGACGGTTTGCTGAGATGTCGGCTGAAGCGATTGCGGGAGATTAAGCGGTGATAGAGTAAGCGATGGCTGCGGTAGCGGAGGCAACTGCAAGGGCGGATCTAGCTGATGCCCGACCGTCGACGGCTTAGCAATCAGCTGATCTAACACGAAGTCCCTGCTCAACCCGCTATCACACAACCTCCTCACGACACCCATAACCCTTACAACGTCGTCCTCCTGGACGCCTGCTGCGCATGCGACAAAGCGACGGAGGTTGCCGCCAAAAGCGTCCGGCCCGACGACGCTGGATGCTGCGAGTACATTTCCCAGCTTCTCCGGGGCAATGAACGAGGGAACGGCGCCGGCGAGCGGGTTGGAGTTGGGAGCGAGCGGTTTTATCGCGTTGGAGGCGAGCGACGCCAGCAGCCCCAGGCCCTGATCTCGGCCGTCCGGCCACAACGGGCGAGCAGAAGGCAGAAAGCTTCCAACGTAACCCGGTTCGGTCGGTAAAGGGGCGGGAGCGTTGCTATCCAGCGTACCGCTAAAGTCGACGGCAGAGTCGTGTTCCGACATGTTATCACCAAGTGGCCCGAGGGTCAAGAGTTTGATAATGCCGATGCCGGCTGCAAGATCGGATCAGTGACGACCTGTCAGCGACGAGGGCGTCCAGCATTCTTACAGTGTGTCCGCAAAGGGCGATGCCGTTGTCGGGCTGCCTTCGCGGCGGCGCTTTGCTGGTCGTAGTCGACTGCTGATGGGAAAAAAATTGCAGCCCGCAGTCGAGCTGATGAAGGCTTTCTTTGCTCCATCGTCGATGTATGTCGCTCGTTGAAATAAAGTCACTATAGTATTTAGGAACCAAGGACTGGCGACGTGGCGGTCGCCAGTCTAAGTGTGAGCCACTGCAAACGCGGCTTCCTGAGGACCTCACGGAGGGCATCGCTCCTCGGCCACTGTCGCGCCTCCGAAACTGGAGGATGGTATCGCAACGCCGGTGCTGATGGCTATTGTTGAAAAAAGGGGCTTTGGTGCACTTGGCCAGCGGCAGGTGCAGACTCAACGGGCTTGCAATGGATTGTTAGACAATATTTAGGATCACAACAGGCTATCTATTCTAGCGGTGGTTCTAAGGAGTGAGCAGAGTATATTGAGTGAATGTCGAGATGGAATTGAAAAGTGAGCAACCGAGAGAGGAGAACCACTGCGAAATAAATAAAGTTAGGCAACAGGTCTTGTCCTTTTATGCAACGCCCATCATCCACTTTTTCAAACCCCCAATCCAGCCCACGTTTCCAAGGCCCATTGCATCTAAAGAACCACCCTTGTCCGCTCGCTCCTGGCGCACCTCGTCCTCCTCGATCTTGCTCCATCCCTCCTCCACTTCCTCCTCGTCCACCTGCTTCGCCACCGCCGAACCGGCCCTCTCCTCGCCATCCGGTATGTCGTCGAACGCCACCGACCGACTCCGAACAACGTCAATGGGCAACCCGAGGTCCAGAGCGGACGCAGGCGCGACGCACGGCACGGCCGGAACGACCACGACGATCTCCCTGCCCTCATCGCGCTCGTCGCGGTCCTCCTCCTCGGACCCGCGCGTGCAGATAGCGCCCGTCGTCGAGGCCGCGTCCGTCGACGACGTGGCCGATCCGCCAACGGCGGCGGCGGAGGACGTCAGCGCTGGATCGAACGACATCTGCACGCGCGCGTGGTTGGCCGATCGCAGCTTGAGCGTCGTCGTCAGCGGCGTTAGCGCCTCCGATCCAGATCCAGATCCAGATCGCGCGCCCTGTGTATATACACCCGCGTCGTCAGTGCCCTCGCCTGATCAACCGGGGGAACGACGCGATCGGGGTGCCAACTTACGCAATCCTCGGAGCCGCACCCGCCGCCGTACGTCCGAGGGCAGGTGGGGTTGACGGGGCTGCTGGGGGCCGGATCACCGAGTCGGAGCTGCCGGCAGCGCGTCCCCAGCGCGGAGACCAGCGATCCCTTGGCGGGCGTCAGGACGGAGGTGGATCGAGAAGGGTGGCGCTTGGGCATCTCGGTCGAGGTCGGGATCGGGGGATGGGCGGCCGCGCGGTTTTTTGTGGGGGATTGATTGAGAGGTAGCCTGAAATTTGGTGAAGAGCTGGCGGATTCGTCAAAGTCCCGCGCCCTGACCTGCACCACCATAACATTTCGACGCCGCTAACTTCGGGTCGTTAGTTCGTCTCCAGTGAGTATGGATTGGGCCGTGAACTTCCTGGAGATAAAAACTTACCGCCGCTTGATCGCGTGACGGATGATCCTTAACGAAGATGCGCTTCTCTGGCAGCTGGATACGCCCAGTCGCTGCGGCCGCTACGCCTCGACGGCTGTCTCAGGGTCTACAAAAGCGTTTTTGTGTTAGCGGCCGAGAGCCTGTCGTCCATTACGACGCTTCACAACGAACCGACGGAGTATATCCGCCTTTAATGGAAAGTTCCTTGCTGCGCACGGTTTTACCATACGGCAGCTCGACGTCTCCTTTTGGCTTTCAAGCTTTTTTGCTCTGCCCAGAGCCGCTGGCGGGCAAAATGATGCGTGACGACGCATCTTCAGTTCGTTTGCGAGGTCGGCGGTTTCGATAAACGGAGGCTTTTGACCTGCTGCTGTCTGCATCGCAAACACGTTGATCAACGTCAGGATAATGATACAAGGAAGTGGTGCAGCGGCCCTATGGCGGGGCTCCACCGCTTAGAGCCGCGGAATGGATTGCAAGATGATAACATCAAGGGTGGGATACTGGGTCTGCAGCTTACATTCAGGGACACTCTCCCGGTTAGGCTTGGCGGCGGTGGGAGAGGAACAGGTTTCGCTGCCGTGGATGACACCAAATGCTTCATCGGGTTACGAGAGCTGTCTCTACACCTGTGGCAGTATGGAAGAATGCAAACGGTCTCCTTGTTGTCTGATGGGCCACGTGTGTGCTCTGACATAATGGATTGGCATTCTTGTGCTGAGGCGCGGTTGCCAGTGTTAGATAAGTTGGTTGTGCATTTTGGCGGTGGAAGCTTGAATTGCTTTGGTGAAGCCGGCCGCTCCATTACGCCTATCGTGCAAGAGTTGATGCTGGAGCCGGAAACACCACGGTGAGAGTCTATGCACTCACAACAACGGCCAACTTTGGGCAAATCTCGTTAAGTGGTGGTGCATATTAGGCCGCAAGTGCTGAACCGCCCAATCACGATTTTATTTATATCAAGTGGAAAAAACAATGCTCACATTGCACGTTCATGGACTTCCTGAAGGGCTTGTGCATTCTGAGTTCCACCTGCTACAAACAATGCCCGACCTCCTAATCGTACCGCGTAAGTCGATTGCTGCGTCATCATCATGGTCGAGATTCATTCCTTTCACCCTGTTCCATAGGATTGCCGCTAAACGTCGACGTCCAGCTTGATGTCGTCGACCAGCTCGATCCGACCATCTGCGCCGACCGCCACGTCCTCGTCAGCTGCCTCACTGTCTCCAAAGTGTTCTTCCAGCGCGCGGCCCGCCGGCTGTGGTCGACAGTGATCCTGCGCGCTTGGAATTACCATTCAAAGCGCGACGCCAGCGATCTCCTTCACGACTTCGCCCGTCTGCCGGCAGCCTCAACAACGGGCTCCGACACGTCCGCGCTGACGACGCACAGACGGTTCCAGGTCTACTTCAGGTCGATCATGGCGCTTAACTGCCGTATGGGCTGGCTGCAGCCCGAGCAGCTGCAGCCCGAGCTACTGCTGCCTTTCCTCGAAAAGATCTTGGTCATCAATGCCTGCGGTGTAAGCGATCGCTGGGCGACGGCGCTGATGAAGCGTTTCGGGTCGGCGAGGCATCTGACCCTTTCAACAACGGATACGGCCGCCGTCGTCTTGAGCGGCTCCACCACCATCAAGTACAACATCGTCAGCCACTACAGAGACCCTGACAGCACTTTCGCGAGTCTACTACAGAGACTGACCATCGGGTCAAACGTGAGATCGATCACCATCAAATTCCCAAGGGGCCCGAAAGACGTCGTTGCGATTATAACGCTCCTCGACAGCTGCGGTTCTACGCTACGTCACTTCGACATCTGCTACCTTGAAGACTGGCTCGATCTACAGCTTCCAAGCGTCATGGCGGTCAACGGCTTGACGCATCTCCGCATAAGTGCACCTTACGACACGGGGAGCGCGGGCAAGCTTCTATCGGGGCTTCTTGTCGCCTCCAGCAGCACGCTGATCGATCTGAGCATTTCCATCACGAGTTCGCGGAATGGCGATATCCATGTCTGCTCACTGCCTCAATTGCGGAACCTGAAGCTCGACTGCGGGCTGGACGAATAGAGCCGGCATCTTGTTGCGCCAACGAGTGAGCTGTCACGGTTAAGCATGAAAGCGTGGAACTGCGAAGCGCTCAGAGGATTCATGTCGACGGTCAATTATATGCACCCTTTGACACTGCAATTGCGTGAAGTATATACACTGATATAGCAAATATGGCAAGGTTTCGTATCCACGTCTGCGGTTGAGAGGATTGGGTAAGGTTTCGATATCTTCTCTGAATAGTAATATCCGCCTGGGCGTGGAGGACTGGCAGGTGATATCCGCAGAGGGATTGTTTCTAATGGAGAACATTTACTTCAGCAACATCAATCTGTCCTGCGGCAAGTCCGATCGTCGCTTTGCGCTGTAGCTCCCTTTGACTACTCCTTCACTCATAATCTATTCTAATAAATTCGTGTTAGTTTTATTGTGTACAATGTCTTTTAACGAGTTGTTTGTCATTGAAGCCGGTGCAGACAGCGAACACAGTCCCTTCGAGGCAATGCGCAACAGCGGGAGTATCTCACATGCCGTCCTCGGTCCCCGTTCCCCGCTTCAGCACTCGGATAGGTACGCCGACGCTAGCCGTCCTATCCACCTCCCACAACCCCCACCACCCGCC
>JADGJL010000111.1:0-41707 GCA_027600665.1 Irineochytrium annulatum | reverse complement strand
GAATATGATTGTATTGGGATAAAGCAATCACAACATAAAGGCCTAAATAAAAACATTAGCGGGTTGTCGGCTAAGGATCTGGCGGGCTGTGCCTCGGATCAAAGCGGAAATACGGCGATACACAATAGCGGACGCAACATAGGAGGCGAAGGACTGGTGGGCGGAAAGAATGCGAACGAGGCGGGCAAGGAAGGAAGTTTATTTATTTTTTTTTTATTATTTTTTTCTTATTCGGAGGTTGTTCTTGACTTAACCACGGAGCTTCAGGTGGAGTCCTGAGTTGCAGAGCATTTTGAGCCTTAATCAAGATCATAGGCTAACGCTTCAATATTTAAACTAACTAGATTCACAGGTGAAATATAGAACGCAAGCCAAACTCAATAGTCAAATAACGTCGCGCCGTTTCACCCTACCTGGCTCTCTCATATACCTTCATTACTTTATCCAAAATTAGAGCGCGCGCAATCACGGTGCAGTTTAAATGAAAGAGAAGAGCATGTGCAGTCACGGTCCCAGCTTTTTACTTCCCTCCCACGTGCTGCCGGCCGCCCCGCGCACAGATCGCCAGCACTCGCCAGCGATGCAAGCGATTAAGTAGTTGTTTTTCGACGCAATCCGATGCAGGATTATGATTATTTTATATATTATTCAAGTCTGCCGAGCCAATCATCCAAACATACTCTTGCTGATGAGTACCTAAGAAATCGAGTTAGTCAAACCTCGTTTTCTTGGCCAATGTGTGCCGCTTACCATCCATCCAATTACGAAGTAGAACAAACACATGGGATAGAGCGCCAAAGTCCGCCGCTTTCCCAGATTCACATCTGACAAGAACCCAACGGACGCTAGTTAACGCTGTTAGAAAGAGGGATACAGTGAATAATCGTCCCCGCTACCCACCAAACACCGACCACGCAAACGCACCGGCGACTATAATGCCTCGTAGGAAGATGTTAGGCAGGAAGAGAGATCCGATCGATGACAGCACGAGAGGAAAGATGCAATAACCAAGAACGCAAACGCTTTGAAAGAACGATCTGCATGAACTGTTAGATAGCTGTGCTGACGTCACAACAGCAAAGGCCACAGCCCATGTTCTCCCAACTCATCTCCGCTATGGACGAGCTTATGCATTTAAGGTCACGAACTCACATTTTCCCACCGAGCAGCTGCGAGTTCAACGTGACGACGCCGGCGCCCAGCCACACAACTGCGAAAACGCTGGTGAAGACGGTGGCGGACTGGGCGGAAGGGGCGGTGACAGCGAGGCGGCTGCAAGCCGGAGTTAAGCCTGATGCAGCTCTAATCAAAGGTTGCAAGTGTTCCTTACACGGAGAGGGAGAGGCACAAAAGGAGCGGTCCCCAGAGATCCCCTGATCAGACATACGTTCGTTAACACGCGACAGGGACTTGTAAAGCTTGGGAGCTTACAATCTCTCAGCTGGTTTCCGTTCGATGATGCCGGGAGCAAGACCACCTTCAGCTTTGTCCATATACTCCGCAAATCACGCATCTGTGTTCCCAATCATCCAAAGAGCAGATCGTCAGCCAAGATATGGTTCCAGGACCCCGCGAAGAACAGAACGCACGATTGTCTCGGCCACAGGTTCATCCAGTGTGTTCATATCCATCTTGACCGCGGCTGAAATTGTTTGGCGCCAGCGGGTCGAAGGACACGAAGCTCCAGGTTCGGGCGACGTGTGTTGAAGACCGAACTCTTTCAAGCCTTTTCACCCTCCACTTGCTTTTGGAACAGTGCACGCTGCGGGCTCTGCGATGTCGAAATACAGCGAGGAGAGCCTCGTGCAGAAGCTGGGAAGGCTCGTCGACACTCAGGACAGCATCTCGCTGTCGACGCAATGTGAGTGGAGTGGCCCGCTCCTCAGGACGGATGGAAGCTGACATTGCCATCCTTTCTTAGGGCTCATGTACCACCGCAAGCACGCGAAGACCTCCGTGCAGGTGTGGAGCCGGGAGGTGACCAAAGGTGAGAAAACCTTGCGATGGTGGCAGGAACTTTATGTTGACCTCACGGGCTGACATTCATAAAAGCATCGGCGGCGCGGAAGCTCACGCTTCTTCACCTGTGCAACGACGTCGTGCAAATGTCTAGGAAGAAGGGCGAGGAGTTCATCAAGGAGTTCGCGAAGGTTTTGCCGGAGAGCCTTTCGCATATTTACAGGTTCGAAAGCAAAACCATTGCTTTCCAGATTTTTCACAAAGGGACAATCACTCACGCGGTGTACTCACAGGCACGCGACGGCTGATGTTCAGAATAAGGTTATGAGGATCCTTACCATTTGGGAGGAGCGACATGTGTATCCGACGGCCTTTGTTGATAAGCTGAAGGAGACTTTGAGTAAGTAGTTTGATCCTCATGCGGATGCTCGACCATTTTGCTAACTAATTGCCTTTTTAGCTAAGAAAGGCGGCGACCACGCATCTGCTGGGCAGCCACTAGCCTTGAAGACGGGATCGGGGAGCGGGAGCAGCCACAGCCACAGCCACAGCCACGTGCCGCCTTCTCCGAAGAGAGAATCGGAGGTACGTTGAATCAGTGTGCCCGTGGATTGCAATAAACCTCTAAATTTTTTGCCCTTGTAGTTGAAGCCCCTCATAACAAAGTACGATGCTGTTCGGAGGGCATCTGGGATACGGATAGCGAGCGAACGCGCCGCTGGAAACGCACCGCCTGTTTTCGGTCAGTTGGACAACTTTCCGAGTTGCAGCAATGGCAAACGCAATCGAAACTAAGCTTACTGCCTTTCGTTTTAGACAAAGCAAATCCAAATCCGACCACGGATGACATCGAAAAAGCGGTGTCTGCTCTGACGGCGCATAAGAACGCGATCGAGGCTGACATTGCCGACCGGGAAGCCCTTGTTACGGAGATCAAAACGTTCCTCGCTTTGCAGGAAGCGGAGCTGTTGAAAGTGAGAGAGGAGGAACAGGTGTGTGTTGCTTATCATTTTCTCCCTGTTTCTTCGTCTGACACAGTATGATTAGGCGAACGCTGCAAAGATGGACGCCCTTAGCAACGGGCTCGCCGCCATCACAGTGCTTGCGTCGGGCTCATTCGACGACACCCTTGGCGGGTCGTCCACCGACTTTCAGGGCATGGGGCAGGACGGCGTTGGTGCAGCGGTGGCGGCGGCCGGCTTCGAGGAGCCGAGGACCGAGACGTCTAGCGGAGACGGCGACAACATGTCCATGGGGGACGTGACGATGGACGGGTCCTCTAGTTTCGCGGCCACATGGCTGCAGAACGAGAACTACCCCTGGAACGCGCCATCGGCTCTGACGTGATCAGTTTGTTCATTTAGGCAGTTCATGTATTGCTTTTATCCCCACCGAATTTGGCCGTTATGTATCGCTCGTACCCCTTCTGAGTGTCGCATGCATTCCCTCCGACGCATTTTTTGCTGTTGAAAGGGAACGTGAAGTTGTGCACATTTGTTACCATAATTGCTCATCCGTTTTCGTAATCTTGATTCGTACCTTCGCTGTTTACGTCGGTCGCGTGCTCTGTACATAAAAGATAGCAGATTCTTACCGACTTGAGCCAAATTGTCTGGTTGATGGCGAGACCACGGGCGGACCCCCCGTACGATGATTATTAGAGTGATGGCGCGATGGGAGTGGGCATTGTGTGGCGAACTGAGGAGGGCGTTGTGGATGACTTTGGTTCCCACAGCCGCAGCGTTCGCTTTCACCTTGACTTGATGATTGCTGGATATTAATTAACCCACATATGTAAGGGTTAATACAGTTGCAGAAGGCACTTCCGACGTGATTTGCCCTGCGCAGTTCTCCCGTTGTCACCTTCGATTTTATTACGATCAGCTGAACGCATTGCGATCTTCTGTAGGTTACTGCAAGCACTCTTTTTGACAAGACGCAAAAAACAGACTTCTTAGTGAGTCCGTTTTATGCTTGTTTATCGTCGAGACTGTTTAAACGGGAGCTGAGCTGTAAAAGGTAATCACAACCACTTTTGACCAGTTTTCGGCCGGCGCCGAAAATTCAGTCCACAGAATCATCGTACCTAGCGCCTGCCATCTATTTTAATGCTTTGAACATCTCGACATCTCTAAAAGCCCATATCTCTCCCCCGACTTGGCGCGAGGCTGGCCTTTGCCGGCTTCCCATGCGGCGGTGGCACGACCACCGACGGCTCCTCCCCCTTCGAAAACATCGCCACACACCCTTTAAGGATGTTCTGCAACTTTCTTTCCGCCGCGACCCTCATCCTCCCCGCCTCCGCCAACTCCCCTCTTAGCACCTCCCCCACGCGACGCGCTTCGGCTAGCTCCGCCTTCGCCCGCCCAGTCTCATCGCACACCTCCCTCAGGCTCCCCTCGAGCTCATGGACGCGAGCGGCGCGCTCCTCGGCCTCCCTTCCGTTCAGCGCGGCCCGTTGAGAGACGGATGCGTGCTCGGTTCGAAGGCGCCGAAGGTCGTCCAGGAGGTGGAGGAACGTGGGCTCAAACGCAAGCGGATGGTGGCGGAGGCGGTGATGTGGGTGCTGGGGCGATCGGCGACCTTGGTGTGGGGACACGCGGCCATCGGTCGGGTGGCCCGTCAGCTCATGCGAGAGGAGGGTGCAGCGGGAGTGCTGCTGCTCGTAGTCGGCGAGGGCGTCGAGGAGCTCCTCGTGCTCGGACTGGAGGGCAGCGAAGTCGGTCTGCAGCTTCGTGCTAGTCTCGATGCTGGACTCGAGGGTTGCCTTCAGCTTTTCTGATGTGTGCTTCAGTCGGGACGTTAGACTCGCGTTTGCGGTTTTAAGTGATTTGTTGGCCTTCTCACAGGCTTATGGGGTGTTAGCGCAAAAGTGTCGCCAAGCGTAAAATACCTGCTATCTGCGCCTTTAACCACTTTGACTCCTCCGACAGCCCCTTGTTCACCGTCTCCAGCCTCATCATCTCTCTTAAATTCTCCTCCGTCGTCGCGAGCATCTCTTGCATCCTGACCACGCTTTCCTTAACATCTTTCTCATCCGCAAATCTCCTCTCCGTCTCGCTCTTCCTCCGCAGCGCAGCGATAATGACCATCGCTTTGCTGTTCTTCAACCTTTCCTCCTCAAACTCTTCCTCCAAGTCTTTCAGTCTCGCCCTCAGCGCCTTCACCTGCGGATCTCCTACTGGCCGCTCCCGCTCCTCCAACAGCCGCGCGAGCGACTCGTTCTCAGCCTTCCACTCGCCTATCGTGCTTTCGAGTAGGGAGTTGTGCGTGCGCAGTTCCGAGTTGTCCCGCCGGAGATCGTGAAGGCGCGTAAGCAGGACCGGATCCGGCGGGACGTCGTCCGTTTGGACCCCCTTCACCAAGACGACTTTCGGTTTCTCGACGGGCTCCTCGTCCGTTTGGCACGACATCGCTCGAACATCAACCACCCGAGCCGGCTCCACTTCGGGTGCCTCAACCGACGCCGGTTTCGCCGCAAGCGCATCCCTTGCCGCCTTCAGCTCGAGCTCGGCACCCTGCCTCCCCTCCTCCGCCCTCCTCATCTCCCCATCGAACCGACCTGTCATCTCCTCCACAGCCGCCTCGACGCTCCTCAGTTGCTCCTGCACGAACTCCGTCATCGGCTCCAGCGCGCCGACCAGCGCTGCAGCAGCTCGCACAGCTGCCGCGAGATCGCTGAAGAGGTTAACAGATGGTTGGTCGTTACGCTTAAGGATGAAGTCGAGGCGCTGCCGCGCAGACACGCTTGCCTCCCGGACTTGACTCAGCGGCAGCTGGAGCGGAATCAGCTCCGTCGCCGACATAGCTTGAAGTGTCCGCGTAGACGTTCGCTCGGCGTCGACTAAGGACTCGATCGCGCTATGGAGGCGGAAAAGTGCCTCTTGCATGTCAGCCGCGTCACGACTGCCCTCCGGCGGTACCGGGGTGAACGCTCTTAAAGGTGCAGGCGCAGTCGAGTTATCGTTGTTTGCTGCCGGTGGACGCTTTTCCATTTCCTCCGCCTGCTCCTTGAGCAACTTCAGCAGGCGGCGATTTTCGTTTTTTAAAAGCTCGTTCTGCGACATCAGTGAATCCATCTCGAGATTTTGTCGTGACAGCAGCATTTGGAAATTAGCGACCTGATTCGGTTGCTTTGTAGCATCTTTCTCCGGTACAAAAACAGGGTCGCTCAAACTGATCCGAGGCGATGAGGAGGCACGGTTGACGATGTTGAAAGCGGGTGTTGCAAATGAGGTTCTCCTTGTTGGCAGCGTCGCGTCGTTTGGTATTTGCGCCACGGGCTTCT
Organism: Irineochytrium annulatum; assembly: GCA_027600665.1. Lineage (NCBI taxonomy): Eukaryota > Fungi > Chytridiomycota > Chytridiomycetes > Chytridiales > Chytridiaceae > Irineochytrium > Irineochytrium annulatum. Next base: position 35,460 of record JADGJL010000111.1, on the reverse strand, counting down.
CCTCGCCGACCAAATTAGCTATCCTTTCGGACGATAGGCTGTCCACCACATTCATCGGCGGAGCAACCGAGCTCATCCTATTGACAGGTGCACACTCGCCACCGCCCATCCGTCTAAGATCACTGCTGTCCCGTTCCACGCTCTGACGGACCTCGTCAAACCTGTCCCTCCCGACCTCATCATCGCCGACCTTCTCTCCCTTTTGCATGGCATCTTCTCTCCTATCTTGAGGCCTAGCCTCGAAAGGCACCGGCGACGCCGCGGCCGATTGCACCATCCTCTCCAGCCGGTCCTCCTCCATCCGATGCCTCAGTCCCTCCGCGGCCCTCTCAAACTTGAGCCTGTGATTCTCCTCCTCCAACAGCCTCAGCTTCGCCTCCATCATCCCGATGGCCCGATCCCGCCTCCCGATGCTGTCACGCCTGGCGGAAGCCATGGGCTGGTCGTTCTTCTCCGCATGCGATCCGCCCGAAGAGCGACGGCTCCTGATGGACGGGTTCCGGGCAAAGATATCCCCCTGGAGGAAGATGGATGAGAGATTCCCGAGCCGGGTGGTGGCGGCATTGTTGGCGCCAGCGCCTGTCTTCGAGGAAGGCGCAGTGGGATGATCCCCGGCAACGGCCGCGATGCCCAGGGTCTCGAGCTTCGAGATGATGTCGCTAACTGCGCTCCGGAGCCGCCGGCGGCTGGGAGCGACTCGCGAATCGCTCATCAAGGTGCTCGGTCAAACTTCGCGGACCAAATCAGTTTACCTCAAGGTAAGCCCAGTCGACAAGTGCAGCACTGGCATCGAACTTCCTATCGGGCGCCTGTTCCATTGATATAGGATCTTGGAGACTACCAATATTTGGAGTGGGAATTCGACCCACGCTAAGCACGTTCACGTAATCAGTCGCCAACAAGTTTTGAGGTATCGATCACCAGGAACACAAGGGACGCGTTACCAACCCGGCAGTTCGTCCGTGAGCAACCGTCTTGTCGGGCTGGCTTCGCTTAAAGACACAAGTGCCTGTTTTTCATGAAAACTAAATGCTCACAGAACTCTGCGACCCGCCGCCCAAACCAGAGAAACTCAAACTGTTACAAAAACCCTCTTTTAATGGTGCATTACATGCTGGGTATACGAATACTATAGTCATGTAGCATTTTAAGAATTGGTGTGACGCAAATGTATAAATAGAAATACAAACATAAACAAACACAACACAAAAACACCCGGGCTGAAAACATCGAAAATTAAGGACCGATATCCATAGCATCCACCGTTGCCGCCGTCTTCGACTTTCTCTGGTGCTCCATGACCATTTTCTCGTCCCACAACGACACCCCAAGCTGCGAGTGGTCAAAAGGTTGGGCCATAGACCGCAAAAATTTCTTCGCGGTTGCCACCGCCATATCCGTCGACATGTTGATCCACGCCTCCGACATCTCAGCTGTGATCCACTTTGGTAATTTGGACCTCTTATCCGCCCTTGCAAACCGCTATTTTAAACGTTCATGAGCGGGGATCAAGTACATGCGGCAAGTGATAAAAACGTACCTTATCGGCGAACACCATGAGCCCGTAATCCGTCTTTCCTCGAAGGACACGACCGACGCATTGAGCACCGTGGCGCATGGCGTCAAAGGTGAGAAAATCGTTCTCCCGAATCCGGGAGTTATCACGAAGGTATTCCAGCCGCGCCTACATGCATAGAGAAGTCAATCCCGCGGAATCACGTGGCAGCGTTACTTTTAAAATACGACTTTCTGTATACTGCAGTGACGGCGATTTAGTTGAGAAACGGGTCTTCGCGAACAAACCTGATAAGGAATCCCAAATAGAATCACTGCGCGCCCGTAATTGTGATCGAAATCGACTCCTTCCGATACCTTCCCTCGAGCGACGGATAACAACACTGCTCCGCGGCCATTATTACAGGCCTTCATGACGTTAATTGGCTGCAGGAAAGTCGCGGTTTCTACCTTCCGATAATTCTCGAGAGCAAGCGTGGTCTCAGCGGCATCGGGCGTTTCGATAAATACGAGCTTATATTTCAGAACGTCTTGCAACATACCCTGGTAACTCGAATTAAATACATACAATTCATTTCAACAAAGCAATTACCAGCTCATTCCACGAGGCCACGATAGATTCAAGGTACAGGTAACTGGGGAAGAAGCACACAAGGCCGTCGGGGACCACGCGCGCAAACTCGATTAAGATGTTGCCGTAATTCCGTACGACGGCGACGTCGTTGCGGACTTCGAACTTGGAGCTTACAGCGACCTGATCGCTGCCACGCGTGATCGTCTGAAAGATATGCTTTAGAGTACGGACGTATATACATTCTTTAGAATTATTACCAGTGGGAGAAAACAAGTCCGGGTTAGCGACATCTGGTAACTCTGGACGACTGCGGGCCTAAACCCCAACAATGTCGGATACAAATCCATAGGCGATAGCGTCCCGGACGTGATGATAACTGAGCTAAACCTTTCAAACACGGGCTTCATGGCGATGGTCGCATCTAAACATCTGCCCAACCGTCAAAAACTAACCGTGCTAATCTCCTTACACTAAATGCAAAACCGGGTTTGGAATAGTATCGTGATCGTTCTCGAACGGCTCTAAAATTAACAAAAACCCTGCCGCCATTTAAAATCGACATACCGTAACGTTGCGAGGTTTACCTTTTTGATAGCTCGACACCAACGTCGCAAACGCCGCAACTTTGGACAAAGAACCGTAGTCGCTTAGGTCGGCTAGCTCAAGAGTCCTGATGAGAGACGAAAGTCTCTCAGAACAAAACCTACAGGCCGTTTAGGGAACAGCATTTTGCAACATTTCAACAAATACCTTAAAGGCTTCTTCTCTATCAGCGTCAATTCCTTCACGTGTTGCAAAAAAGACGTCGGGCTCTCTGCAACGACGTGCATGACTCTCATACGGGTCTAGCGCTGTCAAAATATCGAAATCGGATGGGAAATAGGCTACATCACACCTTCAAATATTCGATAAAGCGTCGTAGGAATGCGACAAAGTGCTCCGCTCTGCGAATGCTTCCCGGAACTGCTTCCTCCAAGAGATCGTCGGGTAAGACTGGAGGGCTAACTTAGCTCCGACCACGAAACTCTCAACTACGAAACCTGGATTGGCCATGATTTCGTCCGCGTCACGCTGTTCTTGGGCCTGCCGGAGGCCTTCAACCAGCCTTGTATATTCGTTTTGCAGCTTCTCCGAATTGCTTTCCTTCAGCCTGCACTATACAGTCAACGACGTAAGAGAAACCGTTGAGAAACGTACTCCAAAATTTTGTTGTTCAAGGCGACAATACTCCTCGCGCTTGCGTCAAGAATCGGCCGCGTCAGGTCAATACTCAAAGACTCCGTGCAGACGTTATCTTTTGCCGCCTGTTAGCGTTTTTGTTTGATTTACACACCGCTGGACATATACCAATATTGTGCGCCTCGTCGAAAACAACAATGCAGTCCTTTGAAAGCTCCTTTGACACAAGCTCGGCCACCTTCGGGTCCAGAAGGTAGTGGTAGCTATAGATGACCACGTTCGCGAACGGAATCTAATTGCAATAGTGTGTGAGCTGAAAAGCATTCAACAAGAAACCAATTGAAACTACCATCCTGCGGGATAAGAAATAGGGGCAATACTTCTTGACCTGCCCGAACTTCTTCAGCTCATCGAGCGTGTACACCCCATAGGGAATCGCCGCCGTCGCCTCCGCGGACTCCAGGTTCTCAAAATACTCGCAAAGCTCCACCGACCCTTCATCCGCCTTGGCCGACTCCCGCACCCAAGACGCCGTGAGGCTCCTGCACCTCGCGTCGACCTTAGGTCCGAATCGCTCCTGCGAGACCGTGGGATGCACGCAAAGGTTCCGACGCGACGTCAAACCCAGGCCTAGGAAGTTTTCTTTAACGCCACGCTGCTTCTCGCGATACTCGATCAGGCGCTTCAGCTCGGCAAGCGCTTTCTCGATCTCGGGGACGGTACGGGAGCAGTAGATGAGCTTGCGCTTCTCCGGATAGTGCTGTGATGCGGAGATGTGTGAGAAGCTCTCGCAATGAAGTCTACTACGCCACCTGCTGATACGCGACAATCAGGGACAAGAGTGACACGGTCTTCCCGGTCCCTGAAGGCATTTCCAATAGGCAATGACCCTTCGCTACGTCATCCAAGGTGAGAATTCTGTATCCAAACCTTTGCGTCCAAAGCCCGCTTCATGTCGCGCATGTACGCGTATTGTTCCGGGTAGATGTAGTCATACGGGAATAGAACCTCCAGGTCATCGAGATAAAACTTCATCGGGACGGGCGCGACGGGTCCGGGTCCTTGAGGCGATGTGACGGAGCGTAGGGAGACGAGCCGCAACTGGTGCAAAGGTCGGGACTTTGACAGTGTTGTGACAGTTGTCAGGATCACACATCGCTCTCGCTGTAGACTACGCTGAGAACTTCACGCGAAGATACCATTCGTATTCGGAGGAGAAAGGAAATTATGGCTTGCTAGATATAAAGCCGCCCTTTCATTGCCCAAACTCTGATTTTCATTTGTCCCCTAGGTTCCCAGCTAGAGGCGATAGTTTCACCACACAAAATTTAGCATTCCGGTACCAGGCATTAACAACGGTCTCCAAGTGCAAGCGGTTGTTGTCAGACATCGTAAAACCTCTTCCCGAGAAAAAAAATACATATCGACATGGCGCCGGCGATAATCGTTACTGGCTTTTGACGTCGCCGTTCTTGCTCGAATCTTTCAGATCTTCTTCCTTCCATCCGTGCAAACCAAGAATTAAACCCATCCTCTAACAAGGTGTGTCGTTCAAACCCGGCTGCACACAATATAACTCCGTTGCAAGATGACCCAAAGAAATTTGAGAACTGATCGTTTTCTTCTGACGACCAAAGCTGCATATAACGAATTCTACAACATTGCTTGCTAAGGATTGTATATGTCCACGCCGTATGCTCCAACCATCCCAACCCAATCTTCTAGCGAGCAATTCATCTCATCAAAACAGAGCGACGCCGGTTTCTAAGCTACGAGCGTCATTATCAAGCCTCATCCTCTTCAACGAGGCGAGAACTGACTTCTCAGTTGGTGGCTCGTGGGGTGGCAGGAGCTTGAATGAAACTCAACCCGCCTATCGAGTGGAAGGTAGAAGTTGTCAAGTTCCACCGTCGTCAAACACGCGATCTTCGCGCCTGCATGATCGCTCGTTGCCCCTCCCCCGCCCAGGGCCGAGGTAGACTCCACCTCTTTTATGGGGTCGACATTCAACTCGGTCGATGGCGGCGACCACCGTTGCGGTTTTATTCGTCCCAAAAGGAGCTTGTGAGTCCATCTCTGCGCTTCCAAGGCTATGGGACTCTTCCGATGACCGCTCCCAAAAGGACATAAGCCAGTACGCGCCCGACCTGATCCGCTCCTTCTCTATCATCGCACACATCGACCACGGCAAGAGCACCCTCTCCGACCGCCTCCTCGAGCTCACCGGCACGATCAAGCGTGACGCTGGCCGGCCACGGGTCCTCGACAAGCTCAACGTCGAGCGCGAGCGCGGAATCACCGTCAAGGCGCAGTCCGTCTCGATGTTCCACACTCACACGGACGGGAGGACGTACCTCCTGAACCTCATCGACACGCCAGGACACGTAGACTTCTCGTACGAGGTGTCGAGGAGTCTGGCCGCGTGCCAGGGCTGCGTGCTGCTGGTTGATGCGGCACAGGGGATACAGGCGCAGACGGTGTCGAACTTCTATTTGGCGTTTGGGGAGGGGCTGGCGATCGTACCCGCGTTAAATAAGGTCGACTTGCCCGGCGCCGAGCCGGAAAAGGTTAAAGGTCAGCTAGAGGCGGCGTTTGAGTTGCCGGCGGACGATATCGTGGCGGTGTCCGCGAAGACTGGTCTCAATGTACTGAGCGAGAGGTCGACCGATGATGGTTTTGCTCTCTTCTTTTTCTTCCTTCCTTCTGTTCGACCGGTCGGAGCGCTTTACTGATGGAGGTTGCACTTTTAGGTTGAAAAGCTGCTGACGACGATTGTGGACCGGACGCCAGCGCCATCGGGCTCGGTGGACGGTGACTTCAAAGCGATGCTCTTCGACACTTGGTACGACGCCTACCAGGGCGTCGTCTGCCTCGTGGCCGTCAAGCAAGGCAAGATAAAGCGCGGCCAGAAGGTTACGTCTACCCATTCGGGCCTCTCGTACGAGGTGACGGAGCTTGGCATTATGCACCCGGAGCACCAAGCGACGACTTCCCTGCAGGCGGGGCAGGTCGGCTACCTGTTTCTCGGCATGAAGACGACGCGCGACGCGCTCATCGGGGACACGTTCTACCTCGAGGGCAGGCCCGTGGAGCCGCTCGAGGGGTTCCGGCCCGCGAAGTCGGTCGTGTTCTCGGGTTTGTTCCCCGTGGATTCGACGGAATTTGGGAAGCTCCAGGACGCACTGGATAGGCTGACGCTTAACGACGCGTCCGTGTCAGTATCCAGGGAGACGTCCATGGCGCTGGGGCAGGGGTTCCGCCTGGGCTTCCTGGGCCTGCTGCACCAGGACGTCTTCTCGCAGCGTTTGGAGGAGGAGCACAAGGCCGACGTCATCAACACGTCGCCGACGGTGCCATACCGGATCACGTACCACCCCAAGGGCGGGAAGGTGGTCGGGGAGGAGAAGATTATTAAGAACCCCTCCGAGTTCCCCGAGGTGAAGGAGCTGGCGGACGTGCGGTGCTTCAGCGAGCCTATCGTGGCCGCGACGCTCATTTTCCCAAACGCGTACACTGGCGCCATGATGGAGCTGTGCTCGTCGCACCGGGCCGAGAGAATGGAGTCGACCTTGATTGATGAGTCGAGGACCATGTTGAAATGTCGGATACCTATGGCCGAGATTCTTGTCGACTTTTACGACGCGTTAAAGTCGAAGTCGCAAGGCTACGCGTCGTTCGATTATGAGGAGGTTGGCTATCAAGAGGTTTGTACTTTTTTGTGCAACAGACTTTCTTTTTTTGTTTTTTTTTTGGTGCGTAAATTCAAGCTATGAGATCAGGCGGAACTAGTTAAGGTCAACATCTTGCTGAATGGGAAACCCGTCGACGCGCTTGCAACCATTGCACACAAAGATGCCGCGGATAGAGTCGCTAAAGACTGGGTGACTCGACTTAAGAAAGTTATTGATCGGTAAGAATAGTTATTCTCGCCCACTTTAATCAACGTACTTTACGCAGGCAACTAGTGGAAATCATCATTCAGGGCGCGGTGAATGGCCGCGTAGTGGCCAGGGAGAGTTTGTCGGCACTCCGAAAAGACGTAACAGCCAAACTGTATGGAGGAGACATCACGCGTAAAAAGAAGCTGCTCGAAAAGCAGAAGGCGGGAAAGAAGCGAATGAAGTCAGTAGCTGGCGGCATCGAGCTGCCTCGCGAGGCTTTCTTCTCGTTGATCAAGCGCGCGTAGCAGCGGCTGAGGACGCTCACTGTTCGCAAGCACGAAAATAGATAATAATAATTTATCACATTAATTTTGCACAAACCCCATCCATGCGTTCTTCGTTCATTTCTTTTCTTTTTCTGTGTGCTGTGCGACGGCGACTCCAATGATCGATTGTGCCGCAAGCCAGGCTCATATTAACTACGACATGGTCGGTGAAACGCCTCGCTCTCCGCACTCTCAGTCAATTCAGAGTTTGCTGGCAAAGGCCTCCCACAAACGCGGACGTCTAGGAAAGAGGACACCACCGACCAACCCACGCCCGCCAGAAAACAAAGACGACGCCAACGACGACGACGGACTCGCCGACGTCGATCCTATCCCCCCGGCCGCCTCATCGCCCGAACTTAGACTTAGACCGGACGCTATGATTGCATCGACCATCTCGCTGCTGGCCGCCGCTGCCCTCCTGAAGGGGGCCGTCGCTCAGTCTACCTCCTCAGCCCCCATCCTACCAACATCCACAGCAGCAGTCGCAACATTGCAGACCGCCCAGATGACGTCGATGGCGCCCATGGTGCCGACGGCCACTGGATCGCTCACCACCGTTTCGACCGTCCCCACTGTCCCCTGCTCGCCCCCGAAGGCCCAGGACAACAACCTGTACACCTTTACCATCCAGAACTCGCTGCCGTACAACATCTCCGCATGGGTGCAAATCGGGTGCCAGGGCAAGTTTGGGTCATCGCTGGCGGCGGTGACGCTGCCGGACGGGAAGTCGTCCGTCGGCGTCGTGAATGCGACGAGCGGCCAGGTAATCAATTTGAACACAAGTCTGGGAATGCTAGGGCAGTGGAAGGGTCAAGGACTTACTAAATTTTCCTAGGTGTACTTTATCAAATCCAACGACACCAATCTTGCTCCTAATCAGATCTTGGACGTCCTTGTTTTTGCTCCGGCTTTCAACGGCCTGACGTGGAACATTACCACCGCGTCACTTGGTTCTACTTTAGACGGCAATAACACGGGCTCTGGAGGCTCCAGCCCTTCGGCCGTCCCTTACATCGTGGCGGCGGTCATTGGAGGTCTTGGCATCCTCGCCGCCATCGCGGTCATTGGTTACTTCGTCTACAGGAAGAAGAGGAACGGCAGTTCTATTTCCTCTATGTTCTCCAAGTTCAACAAGAAGGATGGTGAGGGATTGGAGGATATGCTACAGTTTTGATGAAAAACGCTGACCAGCATTGGCTTTTTTCAAGGCATGTCCATCGGCACCCCCAACAACGCCGAGATGTCATCTACCCTCGACCCGGTCAACCGGACCGGTACCCTCCCCCCCTACGGCTCCATGAAGCGCGACAACGAGTCCTCCTACGGCTCGAGCGCCCGCCTAACCAACACCATCGGCCGCAACAACGAGTCCTCCACCGGCACCCTCAACAAGAACGGCACCTATAACCGCTCCCAGCTCGCCCCCGCCGCGCAGGACAACAAACGCACCTCCCTCCTCTGGTGGACGACCCCCTCTGCCGGCGCCGCCGCCGCCGCCTCCACCGTCTCCTCCTCCGCCGCCGGCGCCACCTCCCCGACCACACCCACGAGCCCACGCTCGAAGGAGGACATCATGGTCCCCGGCGCCCGCCTCCGCGTCATCCACCAGCACCGCGCCTCCCTCGAGGACGAGCTCACGCTCAGCCCTGGCGACCAGGTCGTCCTGCTCGAGTCCTACGGCGACGGCTGGTGCCTCGCGCGCGTCGTAAGGTCCAGGAGGGCTCACGAGGGAGGGTCGAAGGTCGGGGAGGATGGTATGGTGCCCGTCGGGTGCTTGGACTCGGCCGACCGGACGCTCACGAGGGGTCAGGGGTCCGGGACGACGACAGAAGAGAGGAGCAAGAGGGTGAAGAGTCTGCAGAGGCCCGAGAGCGTGGCGCTGTTCATGGCAGCGGGGAGGAAGCCGGAGGATTACTACAAGTGATCTGGATGTATTTGGAGCCCGTCAACCCTGCAAATCAAGTTCACCCCTGTTTTTCTTTTGCCCCTTCCTCCTTCTCGAAAAATACATTCCTCTTCATTGTCTCCTCCGTTCATGAAGGTGATAATTATTGTAGCGTACCGTCTTCCTTTGCCTTTGTTTCTTCCTCTTTGGCTCTTCCTTTCGTTCTCTGGCTCGCTGTTTCGCTTATTGTCGTGTCACGTATTTGCCTCAGTGGACTCCTCTTTCATTTCTGCAAAGATGTCAATTATATGCTTTAAGTGCCCGCTTAGTTATTAAACTCGTAACTTTTATTTCCTCTCTGGCTCCCTCACTGTTCCTTTTTCTCGGGGTTGCTGGCGACTTTGCTTTTCTCTATTTTTTTTAGAACGTTGAAACGGATTGTTTCAGTCTGTACTTTTTCCCTCTCATTTCAAGGTTTGCTCTTCTGATGTGGCTCTAGTTTTCAAGCATTATTCCTCATTTCTGTTATTTGCTTCGTTAAGAATTTCTTGCCGGTATTTACAGTAAGAAAGTCTTCTATCTCGTTTGAGGCTGTCACTACCTTTATAGGGAGGTTTTCCGCATTGTCCGTTATACAGTGCGGCTGTCATGTACGGTTGGTTTACTTCCACCCCGCAATAAAGACTGTGCCTAAATCATTCTACTGCAACACTGAATCCACTCCCACACCCTTCAGCCTACTACATCAAAATCGCAATCTCGGTCGAGGCATACAACAACTTTCTTAATTTGTGGTAATCCCCTCCGTACGGCCCCTCAATCAACAGCCGTCCCTGTTGTGATCTCCTGACGTAGAGCGACCTATTCACGACAAGGACACCTGCCACAAACTCGGCCTCAAACCCGTTCTGGATAAGCGTCCTCCGAAACTCAGACAGGCGCAGGTCGCCGACGATGACAGGCGGGTGGGACCTCCGCTGTTCCGCGGGGACGAGGTCGAGGACCGGCATTGCCGTGGGCGCCGTTGGGTCGTCTGGGTCCGCCCGCTGAACTCGGCAGATGCCCGTAACGTAGGCCAACTCGTAGTCGTTGATCTGGCGTTGTTATGTAAGTTATTTAAACAAATCAAAAGGTATAAATGAAGACGCGAGCGACCTTTGCAACTGAGAGGGAGCTCGCCAGGGAATCCGTCAGCCGGATCTGGTAAATGTTGGTGGCCGAGGACACATTCATCCACTCATTAGGGTCCGCAAAGAAGCACTCCTTTGTCATCGTATCCGTCACTGCGCAGAATTCCCGCGTCGCCTCCATGCATTCCTCAGGACCATGCACAAATATCTGAAGGGAAAAATTAAAAAAAAATATAAGGAAAACGCGTCCACCCACAATCTTTCTCGCAGCAACTTGGGGCAGAATGTTTTTGATAGCCTTCGAATCACTCCGGCCCTCGAAGTCAATAAAGGCTGCCTTGCATCGTACCTCAACCTTAATTGTTGTCGATATGTACTTAGAGGGCACGTCGTCCCGCTCCTTCACAATAGGGTCCACCTCTGGCAACGCGGGCAGCTGAGTTTTTTAGTCAGTCCGACCAACCGATGAAGAAACGTGAAATTGGTAAAAACAAGACTTGTACCTCATCTGCTGCCTCCTCCTCATTCGCCATCCTGGCGTCCCCAGACGAGAAAGCCAACGGATCCACAGCCTCCCCATAATCATCCACCCTGCCCCTATACTCGACGCACGGGAACATCTTGAAGCTCTGCGATTGTTTGAAAAACGACGACGTCTTCATCGAGTCCTTGACGTAGATATCGAACTGGTTCGAGGCGGCCTTATGGCCACCCTCGCCGCCGGCCATCACGCCTCCCTCGGCCATGATCTCGTCCTCGTTGTCGTCGTCGCTCAGCTCGCTGTCGTTCTCCACGTCCATCATACTCCTGGCGCGGCTCGCCTCGAGCTCCTTCTCCTTCTCAAGTCGGAGCGCCTCCTTCGCCATGTATTGGGCTAGCTCATCCCCGGCCAACGGCACCTTCTGTCGCTCCTAGAGTCGAATTAGCGGAAAGGAAAATGAGTGGGCATATTATGAGGGTAAGCACCAAACCATCAAATTCAAATCAAAATTTAAGTTCGGCAGTGGGTCCGTTGGTTGAGTGTTGAGGCTCCTGCACTCATCATAAAGGCGTCTCGCCAACGAGTTGGGAGGGCCGCGGTCCGGAAGTATTACAACATTTTGCCGCGAAGCGCACCAGTCGACAAAAAGCTGATGAGCGTATCCCCAGTCCAAGCTGCTTAGCGAGGCGAGGATGACTTTCGGCCCTGTTATGGACTCCAGTTCCGCCAAAGATCGCATTGTTTTCAAATGGCTATAAAGGTGCACACATGAGACAAGGATTTTAAAGGAACAGAAAATGCTCTATACTTACGCGAAGTCAAACGGCGCCCTGCGATCCTGCCCAAGTAGAGAGGACATGGACTCCCCCATCCACTCCAGCATTCTCTTGGCGACATTAATTGTACTGACGCTCTGATTCGAAAGGAACATGAGGGAGTATTTGTTCAATTCGGGTAGTTGCGTCCAGAACACATCCAGGAGGTACGTAAGCTGCCAACGAGTTAGGGACTGCGAACGACCAAAAGCAAAACCTCCAGAGATCGAGTAGCAGATTCCACTGGGATAAGAATGTTCGCTTGATTTCTTAAAGAGTCCAAAAGGCGCGCTATAGACCTGTCAGTGCCGTTCGATTTCAAGTGAAACTTCACATTTCAACTCGTCGTCTCTTAGCCGACGTGAATTAAGCTGCGTCGTGATGTTATAGCAGTCTGTAATCAAAATGGATGGTCTCCTTAAAGGATCACTCAAAAGAACTGTCCCGTTAAGGTGCCTGCGGCGACTTTAGAGGGATAATAATAAAGTTACGCACCTATCCTTCATGTGATTGTAATCCACAGCGTAAACGACCTCGTCCGTGTCCTTCCTAATCTTCCAAATGGTGCCACCGAGCGTGTGTCCCGCGTTGTAGGCTGTTATTGTTATGCCCTTGCATTTTCCTATCACAATTAATATAAATGTGTGATGATAACCGGTAGCAGACCTGTCAGTGACAGGGGTTGAGAGTACCTCAGAGGCACTATCGCTCCAAACGCCGCGTCGATATCCGCCGCCGTGAACACGGTGAAGTCCTCGACGTTCCTTTTGGATTGATACGCGTCGTACATGCACATGAGCCCAATGTCGTGGACGGGGAACGTCGAGTACGCTGGGCATGATAAACCGAGCTTCGTGACGGCGTACCTGCACTCAATGGGACAAGAGTCAGCCAACGGATGGGGCACCTCCCATAGCTGGACGGCAAACACGAACGGGAAAGCTCCGAGATGATCCAGGTCTGCATGGGAGATCAGGACGGCGTCGGCCTGCTTCGCGACCCTGTGTGGGAGGAGAGAAACGGAGCTTATAGGTCTTGTATTGGAAGATTAGAATATGTAAAGGCTGTACCCTGCCAACGCGATAAGGCAGTCGGTGTCGAAGTTATCCGACCACCCGCAATCAAGTAAGATCTTCGCGTCATCTATTTGGAGAAGATAGCACAGCGGGCCATCGTCGCGGGCGCCGGAGAGGGCCCGAAAGCGGATGAACGAGGACATGGAACTGGGAATTAGACGGTCTCCTGCACAAGCCCCTCCTCTCAACCAGTATGGCAACGACGATCAAGAAGGGCGTCAGGCGGCCGCTGGACCGCGCGATGCCACGCAAGATTGATGCGTTCGTACCCGAGGCCAAGCTGTATACGGACCTATGCGAGTTTGAGAAGAAGCTGGACGCGACCATCGTCAGGAAGCGCCAGGACATACAGGAGGCTCTGACGAAGCCGCTCAAGGTGAGGCTCCATTTGGTGGACTTTGAGTTAAATGTTAATGGTTTGCTGGCTCAGGCCAAGAGGACGTTGCGGATATTTTTGTCCAACTTTGGTTCAAATCAAATGAGCAACACCCAGGCGATGGCGATGGATACGGACTCGGAGTTTTCGAAAATACCGTCTTGGACATTACAAATACAAGGAAGATTGCTTGATGTAATAGGCCTTTGCGATCGCTTGTGAACTAGTTCTTATGCTGACAATTGTGAAGCCGCCGAACAGCCGGAAGCTCTCGAACCAGCCAAAATTTTCCAACTTCCTTAGGACAGTCATAATCCACTTCGAGCGGGACGAGAACCTGTACCCGGAGGGGAACGTCGTCGAGGTTTGTTTCTTTTCTTTTTTCTCTAAGGTGTAAGGAATTGAATCATGCTTTCAGTGGCACAAGACGGATAACTCCACGGAGTTTGACGGTTTCGAAGTGAAGCGGAAAGGCGACATGGACACAAAGGCGAACATTTTGATGTACCTGGACCACAACCCTGAGAAGTTTGCCCTCTCGTCCGAGCTCGCCGACATACTTGATGTCCATACCGAAACGAAGAACAATATTATCATGGCGTTATGGCAGTACATTAAGGTTCGAAGCTTTCTTTGTACTTGGCGGCTGAAATGGCTGTTGTAAGTTGCACAAGCTGCAAGATCCCGACGACAAGAAAATGGTTGTGTGCGACATGGCCCTTACTAAGGTTGGATATCAGTTTATTGGCCGGTCATTCACTAAATTCTTTTGCAGCTCTTCCGGTCGCAAAAAGTGGCCTTCACTAACATCCCTCAACTAATCGCGCCCCACCTGGGCCCCGCCGCACCAATAAAGATCGAGTACACCATCAGAGTTAGCCAAGAATACGTGCTCTCGAGCCTTGCGTACGACATTGAGGTGGATGTCGACGATCCGGTGCGAGTCAGCATGAGCAACGTCTTGACGGGAGGAGACTTAACGATACAGAAGGAGATCGCCTTGCTGGATGAGCAGGTGAAAGATTTTGATCACCGTTGTTGCTAAAATGGCATCATAGATTGGAAAACAAGTGGAGGACATCAACAATTGCAAGCTGAAGCGGGAATTCATGCTTGCGTTCGCGAAGGACCCCGTTAACTTCATCAATCAGTGGGTCGCTAGTCAGTCGCGTGACCTTGAGGTACCCTTTGTTGTTTTCGCCTCAGCTGATCTTATTTTAGGTGATTTTAGGAGATATTCGCGTTAACCTCGAGGAGACGCGGAGATCATCGTTCTACCAGGAGAGCTTCGTATCGGACGCTCTGTTCCACTATTTGCAGAAGGTTACCTGAAAATGATCGAATGACGCGCTTTATGGTACCAGGCGGGCGGGATCGAGGGCGCTCAGAAGCTGACGCAAAACTCTTTTCTGCATGTTCAACGTCATTGTGCTATGTGTATACTGTATAAGTCACTGTTGCAATAAGCAGCCCCCTGCCCCTAGTTTCACTGTTTTAACGCGAGTAACGCCGCACCGAATTCGTGCCTAAGGCCAGCACGACGGATACCATCGCGAACAAGCGCGCAACGTGAGACCGCGTGTCGTGGGCATGAATGACCACCATGGCGTTCACAAAGGAAGTTGACGAGTGTCGCATGCCAAGCCTTCATTATGGGCAATTGCGGGAGCACAGAGGAAGACCGCAAGGCCTCGCAGGTCAGCAAGTCAATCGACAAGTCGATCAAGGAAGATGAGAGGAACAAGGAGTTCGCGATCAAGCTACTTCTGCTCGGTTGGTGTACTGCAGTTACAACCTCCTGGCTCACTTCTCTTTGAAGGGTCCGGCGAGTCCGGTAAGTCGACCGTGCTGAAGCAGTTCAAGCTTATCCACGGCGTCGGTTTCTCCGACTCGGAGCGTATGGCCTTCAGACCGGCCATCGTGAGCAATGTCATGAACTGCGCCAAGGCCTTGGTCGCGGCGATGGATAGCCTGGAAATACCATACGGGTGGCCCTACGCGCACGCCCCACGTGGGTCTCCCGTGCGCACGGATGCCGTCGCGGAGAAGCAGGGGAGCTCAAAGGACGTCGCGTTATCGTCTTCTCAGGATGGGCTGGACTCTACTGCGGAAGAAGAGGGGCCAATGTCGGCAGCGGAGTTCCGGTGCATGCATGGGGGCGATGCGGACGTGCAGGCGTCTGTCAGAGCCGCCGCGTTGATTTCACAGAGCCCGGGCTCGTATGGGGAGGGCGAACCTATTCCGGAGGACATTTTGAAGGCTATCGAGACCATGTGGAGCGACAAGGGCGTGCAGTACTGCGTTACGCGATCTAGCGAGTACCAACTGATGGATTCATGCGAATAGTTGGGTGTTCGCTCGAGAGGCTTAAGTGCTGACGAGTTTTAGCTACATGGCGGATTTGGGCCGGTTCTTGAACGCGGGCTACACGCCCACAAATCAGGACATCCTGTCGGCCAGAGTTATGACCACGACGATCACGGAGACGAAGTTTAAGGTCGAGCATGCTCTCTTCCGGATATTTGATGTTGGCGGGCAACGGTCGGAGAGGAAGAAGTGGGCTCCGTATTTTGATGATTGCTCCGCGATCATCTTTATATCGGCAATCAGCGCTTACGACCAGACGTGCTTCGAAGACAATGCGACCAATCGAAGTAGGAGGCTCGTAGTCTCACAAGTGTTAACTTAGCGCCAGTGATTGAATCGCTTAACCTGTTCGGCTCCATCTGCAATCATCCTCTGTTCAAATCAACCTCGATGATCGTGTTCCTAAATAAGATCGACCTTTTTAGAAAGAAGCTTCTTCAGGTGCCGGTAAAGAAGTTCTTCCCACAATACAACGGCCCGAACGCCTTCGAGCCTGCCTCCGAATACTTTGCCTCACGCTTTATGGCTTTAAACAAGAGCTCTGAGAAGAAGATCTACATTCATTTCACTTGGGCTACTGACACGAAACAAATTAGGACTGTGCTTATTACGGTGAACGCGATTATTTTGAGGTAGACGCAGTTTCGTTTCGTCATCATTTTAACTTTTGGTGCAGGTTAAATTTAGAGGCCTCGGGCATTTAGCTGTCGTTTATTTTGTCCCTATTTTTATATTGCATTTTATTCATTATCAATAACAGTATTGTATACAACGCATTGATGACAATTTTTTCTCATAGCACGCAATCACATCAGTTGTACCCCCGAATGCCTTCGGCGAAGCCCCATTCCGTGTCAAGAACGTACGGTTCAGTGATCCTCACGCCCGACGCGTCGATTGTGGCGCGTTGAATCTTTGACAAACGAGTAAGCCAAGTAGAAAGCGAATACAGTGAAGTACCTTGTTCATTGATCGCGCATCCCGGTAGAACAGAACTCTCATGCAGTCGTCCATCAATTTGGCAGCCGCCGCCTCCGTGATGTTCTCAGATCCCCCAGCGGCATCTATCGCCTTTCGCAGGATTGGCAGCGCGATGTGCCCACCAAACCCAGTCGCGATGCTGTCGGAGTAGTATGTCGTCCCCTGAAGATCCACGAACCCCAAGAAGCTGCATTTTCTCTTCAACAAAACACAAAGAAACGAAGCTACAAAATACCTCTTCCCGTCACGCACGCCACCGACAACCAGCGAGTTCCACAACGGGTTGAACTTGTTCCGGCGCCCGTACATCACCCTCGAGAGGTACTCGTGGATGTTCTTCGGGCCGAGCTTGTGTCCGTCATCCGCGTTCTTCTCGTCAATGCTGTTTGTTTACGCATTCGTGTTAAATAAACAGTATCTCAGCATCAAAGCTCAAACGCATGCACTCACAGGAGCCCCTCCAGGATATGCTTGATGTATTGGAAGTCTGAGATGTCGCCGGAGGCACCGACAACGGTATAGTCGCCGACGCGGAGGAGCCTCTCGACATCGCGGAAGCGCGCTAGGGATCCGTAGGAGGCCAGGTTGTCGGCCGCCATCATGATGCCGTTCTTGTACTTAAGGGCGATCACGGACGTGCCCGTCACGATGGGCGCCTGCGTACGCGTCGTCGGCATGATTGATTCGAGTTTAGAATTGACGCGCGGTGTGTGAATTGGCGCTGCTTTTTTCGCCTTAGCGGTTGGAAGACCTTTTACCCGTCACCCAGCATGGAGGTATAATTCGCTACGTTGCCGATGCCATGGCGCAGAGGTCGATTCATCTCTACTATTTTATTTAGAGAGACGAGGCTGCATCGTCCGACATGAAGGTGTGAACAAGAGGTTGATGTGTCGATCTAACTGGATTGTCGAGAAGCCGGGAGACTGGTTATGCGGCGACTGCTCCTATCACAACTATGCTAGTCGGAGATCCTGCTTTAAGTGCTCGGCACCACACCCGAGCGGCGCGAACCTCCAGGCGCAGCCGCAGTCATCGTCATCCGCGCCGGGGCCGGGCATGAAGACGGGCGACTGGATTTGCACTTGCGGCTTTCAGAACTTCGCTTCAAGGCAGGAGTGCATGCGATGCAGGACCCGGAAGCCAGCAGGACAGCAGCAGCAGTATGGACTCGTGAGCAGCCCGCAGAACGTGACAAAGACTGGAGTGTCTAACAAGATCCTGCCGGGCGATTGGCTGTGCCGGCAGTGCAGCCTGAATAACTTCGCGTCGAGGACGAGGTGCATGCAGTGCGGCGGGCCGCAAGCACCGGGGGCGTCTGTCCCTCACATGCCGACGGCGCCTAAGTCGAGGCCGACTGATCGTCCTGGTGATTGGCACTGTCCCAACGAGAACTGTCGTTATCACAATTATTCTTCGAGATCCGAGTGCTACCGGTGCGGGACGAAGAAGGTGGATGACAGCGGCGGCTACGCGCAGTATGGGAACCCGTCGGCCGGCGCGCAGATGAAGCCGGGGGACTGGATCTGTTCTCGAGAGGGATGCGCATTTCATAACTTTGCTAAACGGGACACGTGCGCGAAGTGTGGGTCTGCGGGGCCGGCAGGCGCGCAGGAGAGCAACGCGGGCATTGCTGCCGGGGCTACTGCAGGCGCGCCCCCACATACCGAGGGCGTCTCGGAGGCGATCGTGCCGCCGGGAACATACGGGGCGTCGGGCACTATGGCTGGATATTACGGGTACGGAGGGCAGGGGATGCCGCAACATTACGAAAGCTCGCTTTATTCCCATGGGGTTGAGTATGGGGCTTATGGGTACGGCCACTGGGGGTACGGGGCGCAACAGCAGCAGCAGCAGCAGCAGCATTACGGTGCATACCAACATCATCAACAATAAATGCCTGGTTATTTTGCATGATATGTTAAATAGTCCGGCATTACAGTGGCTTTTCCGAGGGTATTTGCCCTGATGGCTTTTGTGAACTTGTTATTGATGATGAAGCGAAAGGTAGATGTAAAAACAAAAAAAAATAAAATAAAATAAAATAAAAAATATAGAGAGAAGCAGCAGCGCCGGCGGCAGATGCGGCGAGAGCACCCATCAAGTAAGCCAGCAGACAAGAAGCGACACACATTCAAAGGTTGACAAGCCACCGTAACTTTGACTTGGCAGCTTCACCAAGCGCGTGTTGAGTGATCGCGCGTCAACCCTATCCCGATGGCTCTACCTCGTCATCCGTCTCCAGGGAGGCCGTCATCGGCCGCGCATTGGGGAGATAAACCTCGGTTTTTGCGCATCGGCGACGAGATCATCCTGCGATCTGAGGAGGGAAGGAATGTCTCGGAGGGGACAATCTTAGTGTCCGATGGCCAGGTCAAAAAGCGCGCATTTGGCTTCCCTCGATGGAAGCACCGTTCTCCGTCCAACGGGGATCTGTTGAAATGCGTGTTCCGCGTGGATCCACCACTTGCGTATGCAGAAACTCGCGTACGTCGTTCTATACTGGCCCTGGCTTGACATCATCGCTTCAGACGTTTCGTTCGTTTGTCGACAAGGACGTCGACCCCGACCTATTTTGTGTTAGCGCAGTTCATAGAAATCATCAAATACGCGAAGAGGACAAAGTGCTCGCGGAAGACGCAAGGAAGGCCGCGCTTGTTGAAATGCAAACGAATGACGCGGACCTTGCGCGAATTCGAGGGAAGATAGGTGGGGACTGCGCTTTTGCCGCTCCGAGGGCTCTGATCAAACTTTGTTTTTTTCAACGCAGTGTTATACGGGTCCGTCGTTCAGCTTATGAACTTGAGTTGTAAGCGATACGTGTCAGTCAATGGGAAGGAGACAGTGGCGAGTGAGCCCTCGTCAATGCCTATCGAGATGCATCAGTATATAAGCAGGGAAGCACAGTTCATCGTCCTGCCGAAGTTTATGATCCGTGCTGAGGGCGAGCCCGTACGAGTAGGGGACGCGGTTGTGCTGCAGTCTTTGAGAACAGATGGATACATCAG
Organism: Irineochytrium annulatum; assembly: GCA_027600665.1. Classification (NCBI taxonomy): domain Eukaryota; kingdom Fungi; phylum Chytridiomycota; class Chytridiomycetes; order Chytridiales; family Chytridiaceae; genus Irineochytrium; species Irineochytrium annulatum. Next base: position 15,863 of record JADGJL010000111.1, on the reverse strand, counting down.
TATAACGAAGGAACCGTCGCTGAACGAGGCAGTAGGATTAGAAGTTCACGAAGCCACGTGTTCTGGCCGCCCACTCGGGTGGAACGTGCAGCTCTTTCGACCTGCGCCTATTGGCCCTGCAACCGCGTCAGGGGTGTCTACGGCGCTGACAGTTGTTACCCCTGCAACGAGTAGTCGGACAATTTTTGCCGGCCGATATATCAGATTATATCATAAGGAGAGGGCGGGATATCTAACGGCTCCCTCTCTTTTAACGTTGGCTTCTCACTTGTATCGAAACGGCAATGATGATCAACAAGTCCAACTCTCACATTACGATTTCGACCCTCTCAGCCCTCAGGACAGCACCTCCTCGCTGATAATGTGGCAAATCGAGTTTGCGGGAGCGCATACGTATGCCGGCGACGCTGTTGAATGGAATATGCCGATCCGTTTGCGTCACGCGGCAACGAACATGTACATGCGCGTCCGGGATGACCCTTTGTCACAGTTGGATGATGTGCCCTCGCACGTGGTCGACTTGTGCCCGACGGCCTGGACGGGGGACGAGAATTTGGACCCGACCCTATTTGAGCTGTGGCCCGTGAATTCGGCTGAGGGTGCTAAAGTAGTCGTCGGCTCCTATGCGCGGATTTACCATGTTGCTTCCGGGACGTGGTTGCATGCAATTGAAAGCACGGACTTGCGAGGGAGATTAGACTCGCTGCCGCCGCGGCCCTCTGGACTATCGATGGAGCTTGCCGATGAAAAAAATGACATACATCTGGTCTCGGCCCTGGAGCGCCATGCTGACGATTATTTTCTTATTTCTGCCGTCGATGCGGAAACTGTCGACCTTTTTAATTTTGTGAATTCCTTTGTACCGTGGTTATGTCGATTTTTGATGGCGACGCGAATCGAAACGCCGCTAAGCCCTTCTAAGTTCCCTATGACGTCAATTGAGCAACGGAACCTCGAAAACATCCTAGTAAGCAGACATTTGTCTGAACAGTAACCAACAAGTCTGCAGACGGCGCTGGTGTATTTTTCTACGCGATCGTCGACACTGAACGTCTTCGAAAGGGAAGGAGTGCCTCAAAGAGGTGAGACAGGAGACGCGGGTCTTCTAGTTTCTTTTTTTTTTCGATTATATTTGTTATTGCTCCTTTCTCATTTGTATAGTAAATCAGCTTTTTATCCGTGAAAGCTCTGTTGTAGAGGCGTTGATTTTGCTCCTTCAGATCCCATTTGACCTTGACGACCGGCTGACAGTGCGGAGGGCACTTCGCACGCTGCTTGGGACCAAGTCGGAGGATAACGACAGCATTTTGGTTGGTCGGATGACGGCCGATCCTACTTCAATAAATGTGGAACTGACCTCACTGGTCTCGGTCACGTCTAAACATTTAGAAGTCATGGATGGGAACACTAGGAGAACCTTGCATGAGCAGCCCGTGTTGCTCCTCGACCTAAAAAGAAAACAGGAGGAAGTTCTCGCGCGTACATTCCGCTACATTTACCGCGTCCTCAAGCAGTTTCTCCTTGGAAGTGACGCCGCCAACCAGGTTCATCTCGCGCGGGAGTTCGACACGTTGTTACGCCACGTGGATGCGGATGTCGGGGCCGCGGACACGTTGATGCAACTAATAAGCGGGAATACCGCGATTGTTCAATCCGTGGCATCAAATCAAATCCAGCACTTTGTTGATCTTGTCGTGCGCGACCGTGACCCGTCGTACATCAAATTTCTGATTGCACTTTGTTATTGCGAAAGCAACGCCATGCCGAGGAACCAGCAGTTTATTGGGAACAGCTTTTTCAAGCAAGAGGACGCGATATCTAAGAATGGACATTATTTTAAGCTCATGATCAACAAAACGGCGCGAACACTTGACGTCTTACCACCTGATGCGAAATCGTCCTCCTCTTGGATGCCATTAAAGGAACTTTTCACGCTAGAAGGAAAGAGGCCCAGCTTGCCTTCGACCGACGCGCATAATCGGAAATCAAGTCTCATTGGCGCAGCTCGTCCTAACCTCGAGTTCCTCGACAAGAGGACCGTGATATCACCGATTGCAAGATATTTTGAGGCCACGTTGAAGTTGTATGAGGCGCTCTCCATCGGACAAAACCGTGCCGTTATAAGTTCTCTAATAACATCCGTAGAGGCTGGGGGATGGGGCGTTTTAACATTGGATATATGCATCGTTGGCCTTCAGGACTTAACGCTGCCTCCGGCCATCCGGGGATGCTTTTGCGACCTTATTCGAGGTTCGTTGCCCGTGCTTTTATTTGCCGATAACCATGTCAGTGCTTTTTGTGGACGTTTATCCGTTGCAGCCGTCTTTGTCTGATTACATCTTTACATTGCAAGATGTCGAGGAGCGGCCGACGCTGCGATACGTCCTTAATGATGCCAGCTTAGATGACGACACTTTGCAGAAGGAAAAGTTGGCAGACGTCGCTGTCTGGATACGAGAGGACGTTGCTGCGCACGGAAATCAAGTAGCGTCCCAAAAAGAACAAAACGAGCTGGTGCTCAGCGTCTTGAAACTTTTGCGTTTCCTCGTTGGATATGGGCTATACTCCGTCGAGGCCGACATTATTAGCCTCTTCCAATCTCTTACGGAGATACTTGATGGGCGAAATGATGTGTCGGATGAATTTATGCTTCGGGATTTGGAGGCAAATCAGCTGGGAAAAGATTCTCAGTGGTTCCAACGGGAGAGATTCGAATACTCTGACTTTAACATGCCGATCATTGACGCCAAAATTGAGATTTGTGTCATTATGGAGTCCCTTTTGCGACTCAGGCTCGAGATGAGAGTGTATACATATCTTCATTACTGGTACCGCTATCATTGGTAAGTGTCGCCACGCACCATACGCGCCCCTAAAAGTGCTGAATTCCTAGCCCAGGTGGAGTCCGTAGTCAGAAGCCTGAAGTGGACGCCCTACGAGGGCCATCATTTGGGTTTGCCTCTGTTACAGCGCTAGTCACAACAATTTTAAGAGAGACAGCTTATTTTTCTTTGAATGATAAGCTTACGCCAATTCTTCTCGACCTTCTTCGGTACGACAACCCACTACTGAAAAAGAGCAGCGTCCGTATCCTTCATCGTCTCCATTCTTCCCTCGACGAGATGTTTAAATTGCTAAGAGTCTCGCTTTTAATGAATGATCCCGACCATCAGCAAACATATGAGTGGATTAAAACCCGCGTTGTCCCCGTTGTCAAATTTGGCGTGGGCTCTCCTGTTGCCAATGGGTACTCCGAGGATCACATTTTAGGCGGCCTTGAAACTGCTAGGGCTGAAGAGTTTGAGAGCGTCCTCAAAGATCTTGCTAAACTCTGCATCAAAGGCTCAAGAACGAGTGGGTCTGACGGAGGCGACGAAGTTATTCCGGCAGGCCATACCTACGACGCCGAAGTTCAGGCCGACAAAGTCATCCAATGGGCGCTACGCAACCTCCGCGTGTTTTCCTGGGTCATATCGATGTTGAGAAATCGCATCAACCACGCGTATAATACATCTCTCCGGTCGATGCGGTCTGCGAGCCCGGCGATGCGTCGTGCCTCGTCTCGAGAGTCGCAGAGAAGTGCACGCAGCTACCACGATCTTTTAGACGGAGATGGACTGCTTAGCTCTCGAGTTGTTAGCCCGGCCACGTCGTTTTTTCTTCCACGATCGGCAATGGTTCAAGACACGATTTTAACGGCGGCGTTCGAGTTTATCTTTCACTACGCAAATAAAAATAAGCAGCATGCGGAGGAGGTCTTTCTCCATTTTGATCTTCTGCTTGATTCCGTTCATCCAGTAAGAAGTGGCTCGTCGAACCTTGCACAATGCGTTGATTTTTTGGGCCGCCTGCTTGCACAAAACCACAAGTTATGCTTAGAACTACATGTTAAACAAATAACTCGGATTCTGCAACTATCGGGGGGTCGGAGAGCCGAGTACATCAAACTCCTGCACAACGTCGTAAAATCAGAAAAAAAGATTTTGAAAAAAAATCAAGGCGTGATTGTTCGGTTGTTGCTAGAACGCCGGGATCTTTATTGTCCTTTCCACAAACTGTGGGAACACTTCTCGGATAATGCTCGGGTCGAGGCGCATGTAAATGCTAAGAGCGGTCCCTTTCCCCTGAAGGGCGTGTATTCCCAAAATAGAAGTCATTCGAAATTGGAGGTCCTCCCGCTAATGCCTGAGCGGCGAGAGTCGCGGGATGAGGGAAAGATATCGTTGGAATATTTTGCAGCCCTGGTCGATTTGCTTGCAGTGTGCTGCGAAAATAAGAACGAAACGTTGCAGTCGATGTGCCAAAACGTCATCACCATAGAGCGAGTATATGATACTTTGAACGCCGGTAACTGCCCTTTATATTTTACGAAGGCATTACTTCGATTCCTTGTGTCAGTTTACATTATCGCAGGGGATGATGGCGCGGGGACGCCAACCTACACCGCCTTCCTCCTCAGTGATTATCGTATATGGGCGTTCATTAAAAACTCCATAGAAGTCATCCACGAGTTCTCTCGGATGGCAAGGAACCCTAGTGAGCCTACATACGCAGCCCTCGACGACTTCTTGTTCCAAGGCTTTTTCGTTTTCGTAACGGCGTTTATGGCGTTGCTTGGAAGCTCAGACATGAGCCTACAATATGAGCAACGACACACGGGGGATGCGCTCTTGGATGCGATGATAACTTTAGCAGTTATGCTCAAAGCTGGTGATGAAGACGAATCGCGCCGGCGACGGCGTATAGTAAATTGTATCGATTCTTTACGCTTTACTCGTCTCTTTACTGGTGAAAATATGAGTGAAAGTCAGACGAGTGATCTCCTAGACCAAGTTATCTCCATGAATTCCGGAAGCGGAACTCCAACAACGCCAGGTGCTCAAACACCCCTCGCATTTGATTTCCAATCGGTCACGTCGTCTATAGAAAGTAACAACGTCGTTGCGATCAATTCTCTCTTTCAGTCAGCCTTGAGGCTGGTGATGGCAAGCGAGGAAGTGAAAAGTTTGAAAGCGGGCGAGTTTGAGGAGCTAGGTAATATTCTGCCTGGTTTGAGTATCGTTTATCGTATATAGCTCGCAAATTTGCATTGCAGTTGGATCTGACGGACGAACACAAACGGGATATTTGCCATGCCCCCACAAAATCCCTAATACAATATCTGGAACAGAGCGTCGGTCGACAAATTCTGTATGTTACGAGGAAGAAGTCGAAATGGGGAAGTTCAGCGAAGCCGACTCGCTCGTCGACAAAGGATGAAAGCATAGCATCCGCGCCAGATGACGACTACGACGTGAAAACCTTGAAAATTTTGGAGTGGATTGTACGCAGAGAGATTGAAATCTCCGACAACGACCTAAGACGAACGGCCGCCCAGCTGGAGCTGAATCGCCTTGGATGCAGTTTAATGGCCGAGCGGTTGCTGACGTCCGACAGGATCACGCTCACGCCGGCATCCTTGCGACTTTTAATTGTTCTTCTAGATGGGGGCAATCGCGTGGTCCAAAACACGCTCGAAGAGTATTGGCTGGGCACGAGGTCATTATCTTGCCAATAGGCTTCACTCAAATAAAATTTAGGGAGGAGCGATTCTTCTACTGTATTCATGAGAAGATAAAGCAATCCATCAGTCGCATTCGCCAAAGGCAACAGCTAGCGACAGCTGAAGCTCAGAAACTACAGATTCACCGCGCCTCTACGGTTGGGCAACACCTTTATACCCAAGGGTTCCCGAAGAAATCGCAAGATTTGAGGCATGCGGCTATCTCGCGTCAGGCGTCACAAGTTGGGTTGGGGCCTTTAGCGCGCTTCGCTTCAACGGAACTCTTTCAAACGGCTACAACAGTGCATTCATCTGACATTCCGAGTTCTAGTTTTGCTGCAAACGATCTCAGTGAAATTATTCATGAAATACCCGTGAGTGATGTAGAAGCGACAGTAGCCGGTTCAGGTGGAATCGAAGACGGCGAGTTCGCTGATATTCGCTCCGTGATGCGGCTGTTGCAGCTTCTCGTAGAAGGCCATAATTTTCGAATTCAGGTGTGTGTTTCTCTTGAAAAAATCTTGTTCGGCTTCTTACGTACACCGAAGGAGTACATGCGGCTGCAGCCGGATAACGTTAAAACTTTTGATCTGGTAAAAGTGGTTGTTGAGTTTCTTCATGCAATCGTACCGCTTGCAACAGAACCCTCAGGGAAACTCGTGATGCCCCTCATAATCCAGGTCTTCGACACGTTAATTGATTTTGCGCAAGTAAGGCTCGGCTTGACCTTTCTCTTTCATTCGTAATAATAAGCCTTCCTTATTGCTCTCTTCAAGGGGTGCACAAAAAACCAAGTCACAATATTTAATGCAAAAATTATGCATTCTGTCAACCTATTATTAGAGGAAGATTACAAGAAATTTGAGATACCAACAGACGAGGTTACAATATTGAGGGGCCGTTCGATGTTATGCCTTCTGTCACTCTTGGAGGACGATACAGACAGTGAGTGCCTGAACATATTTAAGGAGATGTGTTCCGTCTTACACTTGGACTCTGTTACCTCGGAGCTGTAAGTGAAGCTGGATAAAGCCCCACTTAACTTACTTCGCAGCGATGTGATAGTTGGCCGGGTGAGAGTTGAGGCCGAGACCGGAGCCAATATTAGCAGCCTTGTTGATTTACTTCAATCATCGTTAATCTCCTCGGTGGAAGATCCGCGTAAAGGAGCCAAAATGGTGGCTAAAGCCGGTGACCTTAAGAATGGCATAAGCAAGTTGGACAGCGGTGTAGTAACCAATGGAGCTTGCTCCGAAGAGGAACGAGTCAAATTGCGTGAATGTGGATTCTTTTATGCGATGTTGCTTATGACGTTGGTTCCTTTTTTTAACGACGACAAACGAGATAAATGCCAACGGAGCGCTGGATTCCGATACTTTAAAGACAGGACGGGTCGCATCGAAATATTAAGAGAGCTATCTCTTACAAATGACAAACGCTTGTATGCAGTGTTGTTCCCTATCCCCGCGATTTGCTATAACATCCGGGACGACACAAAGGCCAGCTTTTTGCAAAAGAATAAGAGAGACTCGCCGCAGGTATGCTCTAAAACCTTTCGCCTGCTTTAACGTCGCGTAGGCTAAAATTGAGGACTTCATGAATCAATCCGAAGACATTATCTACGAGATTAGAAACCAAGCAAGAGTGGCTGGTTTGCTCGTCGTATTACCTGGAGTGATTATAACTACCGTTCTTAGATAGCACCCGCCTGAAGGTGCTGGCCCAAGGGTATTCGTATTTTTGGCGAGGCGCCTACGTGATGAGCCTGTTGGTTAACGTGGCGAACATGTTGTGCATGGTGGCTCCAACGGGCCACGCAGAGCACGACGACTTTTCAAAGTGCCCTGTATTTATCGACTGGGGTCGGGTTTTTGCCGGTCTAGTCCAAATAGGCTTCTGGGTTTGTCATATTAAAATGCTACAATAATGCTAACATCGGTCTGAAGGGACTGCTGTCTGCGGAATTTACAATTATACAGGTTCCATCTCGCAATGATATGCTCTCTAACTTCAGGTGCAGCTTCCCCTGTTAATAAATCGTCGAAAGCTCGAGTCCCAAGTAACGAGGGCTGAGCGCCTACGAAAGGAGAAGATGAGTAGTGTTGCCGCTAGCCCTGATTTAAAAGACGGTGTCGACGAATCTTCCCCCTTGTCGTTTAATGAGGTACGCCATCGGAGTCGTATGTGTTCCTAAATACCAATGGTGCCATAGCCTACTGAACTTGGCTGGCAAAGCTTAGCGATTGGGTACGTCACGGAGCCGAAGGCGATGTATCATGCTGCCATGATGCTTTTGGCAATACTTGGGCTATGGTTCCCATCATTGTACGCCGTGCACTTGCTAGACTTCGTTTACCGGGACGAGGTTTTGCAGGGTGTTATATCATCGGTGACAGTGAATTGGAGTTCCCTCTCTAAAACAGTGAGATTTAGGCGCTGGTTACTGTATCTAATATATTGTTTACAGGTGTTACTTGGCATGATTATAATTTACGTGAGTTCCACAGTGTCGCCCATTGCAGGGTCTAATCACATGTTCAGCTCTATAGCATGCTCGGCTTCGTATTCTTTCGGCACTCGTTTAATACGGAGGGCGGCCTTTACTGCGACTCCTTGTTCGGCTGCTTCATAACCATCCTTAGCTACGGCCTACGATCTGGTGGTGGTATAGGGGATTTGCTTAGCGTCCCCGTAGGCGACAACGAGTCATATGCCGCTCGTATTGTCCTCGATCTCTCATTTTTTCTCATCGTTATCGTCTTTCTTCTCAACGTTATCTTCGGGTTGGTAGCGGCAGTAATTAACAAATCTTTTAACCTAATGCAGGATTATTTTCGACACGTTCGGCGAATTGCGTGAGGACAGGAATGCTATTAACGAAGATCTAAAAAATCGATGTTTCATTTGTTCCATACACGCATCCGAGTTTCAACGGCACTCGAAAGGGTTTGAATATCATCGCAAGTTTGAGCATAATATTTGGTTCGTGATCGTCCCCTTAACGTACCCCTAACGCTTTCCAAGGCATTATCTTTTCTTCTTGGTGCATTTGCAAATTAAGGATGAAACCGAGAGAACCTCCCACGAGTCATTTGTTGCCGACTTACTAAACCAACACGATTTTTCGTTCTTTCCTATAAATCGCGCGATGTCTCTGAGCAGCCGACGAGACAACGATGAAGCGGATGAGAGATTGAAAAAGATTGAAGACCAACTTAACCGGCTCACAACGGCTGTGCATGCACTACATACGTCACATATATCTTCGCATAAACGAGGCAAGGGGGCCCTCGAGGAGTATCATGTTAAGGAAAAGGCGAGATTAAAGATAGTCTAACGCGAGGAAGTTCGGGATTGATGGGGTGGTTGCGCTCCTTTGTTGCCCACTATTCGTATTGCAACGTTAAAAAGATAGAAGTGGCTTTTTTGCCGACATTTTCGTTCGCGATAGATAAGGCCAATTGCAGCTTCGACAAATTGCGTCGAGAATAAAGCCAGCACCACTACATACACATTGAGTCTATTTATTCATGTATCACATTAAAAACGAAAAGTCGCTATCATTCCGTTTACGAAGGTTTGGCGACAACTTTAGACTGATCACGGAACCCTTGTCGTCGCCAACTAACAGTATAGGCTCGAAGGGATTGAACGAGACGTGCGTAAGCTTTGCCTTCCTGACAACTTGCTGTTCACAAATTGGCTCGTATTTGTTTTCGTTCAGATCAAAAACAACAACCTACATGGTAGGTTTGTAAGTTATATGGTTGGAGAATGTAAGGTCTCAGTACCTTTCCATCGGCGGTCACCGCTGCGAAGACGGTCGATGAGTACGGTGCCCACGCCACATCGCCAACAGGGCTGTTCAAATCGAATGAGATGACGGCCTTTTCTTTGCTGTGGTCCCATAGCTTAACAGTCCAGTCCGCGCTTGCCGATAGGAACACGTTGCCGTGGAATGGATTGTAGCGGACGGTATAAACCGCCATTTGATGGCCCTGAGGCGGTAAGTTACATACGCTGACCAGATAGTCACCTCAAACGACAGCAGGTACTGGCTGTTATAAGCCTTAGAGCACTTATGAATGCGACCCTCCTCGGTCCCAACAACAAAGAGATGCTCGATCGTTTTATGGAAGTCGAAGCAACAACCGCCGGCAAGGCCGAAAAGGGGCTCGTCCTCGGCTAGCGCCTGATCAGAGTCGGGGTTTTGCGCATCGTACCGCAATCGGATGACATCCTAACCCTTGTTAGCAGGGATTATAAAGTGTAAGAACGAACGGTATGGATTAACTCATTTTGAAGCAACGTCCACTGAGCTATTCGACCGTCGGAGGAGACGGAGAAAAAGTTCGCATTGTCGTCCAGGTCGTCCTTTTGCCAACACACCTAGCAACTTCTTAAGCAATGCGAACAATAGATGCATCTAGTACCTGCCAGACCGGATCTGTGTGCTTGCCGTTCTTAGAAGAGGATTTGAATATTGGCGCATCCGTCTTCATCTGCAAATTGTAGACAAGGACGGTCCCATCGTAAAGGCCAACTGCGATCATAGACGGATGCTGACTTTATCAAAAACCGCAGCGGCCAGCACTAAACCAACCTGAGGGTGGTAATCTAGACACATGACGCCCGACTCCGTGACGTACAAATATTCAGGGTAGGACGGGTTTTTCAATGTAAAGCACGCAATCATGCCAGGCCCCTGCCGAGAGAAATCGTATGACCCGTAGCCGACAGCAAATAAGTCGAGGTTTTTGGGGTTCCAGCAGAGTGCGGTGACTTGCTTTCGCTTATCCTTTTCACAGATAAATTTCCATAAAGGTAGCAATGTGCCCGCTACGACAATGTTAAAAATAATCAGCAGCAAAGGCTCATTGACATTTGCGATCCCCCAGTTCATCGGACGCGTCCTCCCAATACTTGTAATCTTGAGCAATGTCGTCAAAGGTATTTTGGTTTGCCATCCGCTCAATGATTACGATGGCCTTTTTCAGTTCCTGGTTTTTGTAGTATACGGACGTTTCGTCGCTGTGAGTTTCAGACGGCAAAAGGTTTTGTTTATCCTCGTCCTTGTGGCTCTTTGCACCCGCTGTTCCTGAGCCCTGCATTGAAGTTATAAAGGAACAAAAGGCTTTTTAACGCCCACCTTGCCCTTGTCCTTTGCCAACTTCTCTTTTTGTTGAAGATCTTCAAGGTAGGCGTCGAATATAGACCACTGGTTTACAGTGTGACTAAACACCTTCTGTGGAGGAGGCTCTGTGTTTGTAGATCTCTCCTACGATGTTTTAACACTCATAAAAGCTTGAAAGAAATGGAGTACTGACCCTGTACGGATTGTTCAAGGTCTGGGCCGCCCTTTCGCTGAAGTTAAATTGGTTTCTCAACGGCCCCTTGGGTTTCTTGTCCTCCTCCACTTCCCCCTCCCCAGTTCCCGTAGTCACGGGAAGCCCACCTCCGGCGGGTTTGCTCATATCGGAGGCCATATCGGTCTTGCCATCCGTGACGGCATCATCACCCTTAAACACAAGATAGCTGATGGCATATTAATATGATCTGCGCCGACGCATATGTTCGGTACCCATCAAACTCAAAATGCACGACAAGATGGTCCACGTTTGGGCTAGCCTTAAACGTTCGCTCTTTGTTGTTGTACCGCGCGATATTTTGAGGGGCATGAGGGTTGTTCGCGTTCAAAATCCGAGTGTGCTCTTCATTTAGCTCGACCTCGGTCAGTTGCAGCTGGCCAGGCGGCCGCAGGAGGACCTTTGGCTGCAGTTGAAGGGGTTGTCAGAGACACCGCAGCGAACTTGGACGACGCACCGGCAGCCAGTCCTCATTGCCGGATCCCGCGACGGCTTCTCCGCCATCTCCATTGTTCGACCTCAGCGAGTGCGTCGACGCGGTGCGACCGATCCCCGGTGGGGCCACCTGGCGGCGCTGGCTTTTCATTCAATGCGAGATCTGTGAAATTTGAAGCCCCGCAATCAGTCAAAGCGAACCGCGAGCTTGCTCGGCCGAGTGTCGACAATGGAGAAAATCGTTGTGGTGATAAAGCCGAGCGGCGAGCAGTATGAGGAGGACATCATGTACCGGATAAAGCAGGACGGGTTCATGATCTTGGAGGTGATAGGTGACAAGCATTCCTGTCTCACATCTTAACCCTTCCATCCAGCGTAAACGGCTGAATTTGACCAAAGAACAAGCAGCGCTTTACTACAACGTCTCCGTGGACGAAATGGACAATCACGCTGCCGCGGTCGATCACCTTGCAAGGTTAGAAATCGGTTATTGGCGGGAGATTTGACAGATGTGCAGTGGACCCAGTGTTATTCTGATACTGAGCCGCTTCAACGCTGTCGACCAGTTTAGGAGTCTTGCTGGACCTTCTGATTTGACTCAGGCCAAACAGTTTTTCCCCAAAAGGTACGTGGGCGCATGCATTCTGTGTTGACGTTGCAGCTTGCGAGCCTGCTACGCGCAAAATGAAGTCTGCGATGCCGTTCAGTCGAGCGACTCTGTTTCGGCTGCAGAGAGGGACATCAAGATTTTCTTTCCAGATAGTAAGCTCTCATTTGCAGCTAAGTTGCTCACAATGCAGGCTTCGCGGAAACCCTCCCCAGTCCCGAAAGTTCGCGAATGCTGCTAGAGAGCTCATTGTACCCACTGTTGACGCAGGGACTTACACAGTTGTGCAAAGTTAAGCCAGAGAACCCTACTTCATGGCTGGGGACCTGGTTGTGTGAGAATAATCCTTCAATGCCTAAAGTTGCACAGACGGAGTGACCTGAGGGTATTTTGGACGTGAGCGACGGCGTGTACTGTAAGCAGATAGGAGCATGCAAAAATACACATGGAACCCTTGCCAATGTTGTAAGCTGTTTTCAGATTATTATTTGGAAAACTAGGATGCTTCGCGCTCTAGATCAAGGGCCGAAATATTATATCTTTGGATGTTAATAGCCGCCTTGAATTCAATCTTACAGTGCACCGCCATCACTTTGTTTTATCTAAAATTCTTTTGACACTACGCGTTGTAAGGCTTGGTCGCCTTTGGGAGCTTGGTTATCCAGTCTCTGCTTCTGATCTCGGCTTCCGTCAGAACGCAGACGCACAGGCGAAATGGGCCGAGTCCGGGAGGTTAATGGTCCTTGCCATCTGGAGTCTCGACGCGATCTATTTAGTCTGTCCCTTTGTTTGCGGTAATGGCTTCCTATGGTCTGTACCGCAGCCCGTATCGTGTCTTCGTCCATTTCTCCAGTCTCACCCCCTCAATGGCGAGGTTGAGGAGTATCAGCTCCAGAGGCAGATCACGACGGGCATCGAAGTCGGGAAAGCTTAATGAATATCGGATGGACCCGCCACCTCCGGTTTTTAAGGCACGAACCACCGGCAACAATCATAAAAAAACGAATTTTAACTAGGGCTAAGCAGTAACTCCTCCTCCAACCGAACCCACAACCATGCTCCGAGATCATGGTGTGGCAGACAACCAAGTTGTGCGTGTCGACGTGGGCGGTTCTTGCTTGTCCTCTCCTCTGGGCACTCTCCGACCAGCACGACGTCAGACATATAAAGCGAGCTTCTTTCAGGACTGCCGCAAAGCCCTGCGACCGTCAACCGAGGCGTCGAACGACTAATAGGAGCCAGCGGGCGAAAGACGAAATCGTGTGATCCCTCGAGAAGGCGATGATAACGATGGCCTGGTTGATCTCGCCGACGCGAATCGAGCACTAAGCTGTTTGTGTTATCAGGCTAGATAGCCGTTGAAGTGTTTACGAGTTTATTCGGAGTTTATTTATATGTTTTATGGATGTGAGAGTTTAGTTGGCGTCTCTGGGCCACATCAGCGTTTTACGATTCTCTTTCGCTATTCGGCCAGTTGGGCGTATATTGACCAACAGGCACAAATAGGTGCCGGATGGCAGCTGTTGATGCAGTACATAAATACACTGGCACGAATGAAAGCAACGCGGGTGGCCTGCAGTAGGAGCAGGCGGTTGTTTTAAGGGTGGAAGGAGCAGAGAAAGATTAAGACGGCACTCACCAGTATTAATGATTACAAACCACACAAAGGTGGGCGCCCCAGTTCGCGTTTGTGGTTCTACTTCGTGGGGGTATTGTTAGCACGGACCGTATCGGATCAGACAGCATGTTCGAAAGTGGCCTGTAGTGTTACTCGCTGGGCCAGGGTTATTCCATATCACCGCACGGACTTATATAGGGTAAACCCTAAATATTAGGTAGTACCAGAGCCTCTGCTCCCCCTCTAAGGGATGCCTACGTTACCCCGCATCGGCGGAGATCAAGAGGTTTAGCAGCTTTGCTGTGGACCGATCACAATGAGCCTAGTTCGCTCCTACATTCAAGCTACTTGTTATATACAGATTCTACCGTTAATGGAGATTAAGGGATGTTGCGGTCCCTTCCCTGTTAAGCTGCGGAACTGTAGCTCCGACGTAAGTTCGTAAGTATTGAACGTAGGTGAGTAAGGTAATAAAGCTCATAGCGCCGCTGTCCGTGTTTTCCGTCGTGGGGATCGTGTCGGCGCAGAGAGATATTTGATCCGTGATTGTCAGAGACTCTGTCCTAGTGTGCCACCATCGACCTGCAACTGAACGAGCCGTTGTGCATCGGTAAGATGCTTTATTCTGCTACGCCAAGGGTCATCTCCGTTTGGACGTATCTGGTCGCCTTTGGCTGAACCATCTTAGCTTCTGGCCTGCACCAGAGCAACGGAGCAACCCCTGAGCCTTGAGCAGCACATGGCCGGGCCGAGTCCGTCCCGGTCCGCGGATATAAAGGAACCAGAGCCAGCGTGGTACATGACACTTCGCCCTGTGCTCCAGATGCTCAGGCAGCAGATGGACGCGGAAATTCGTCATAGCTGAGCGACTGCGTTTGAATGTTGAATCGAATGCATTCAATTCTTTATCACTGTTCTCGCGCTGGATGTGCTCCAGCGGGTTGCATTCACTCTGCACGAGTTCCCAACGTTGGCCTCTCAGCCACTAAGCCTCTCGGCCCCCCAAGAGTTACAGGTGTATGGGCATTTAGCCCGGCGCGGCTTGTGCCTAAGTTTGACCACTAGCAACTTCTGGGATCACTCATCACTGATTAACATCACTGATGAACATAACTGATCACTGATTAGCATCACTGATCCCACCGCTTTTTGCGATCTGATGGGAGCCTAGTGGCAGCCTCCAGCCAGGTATAAAACACTTGTCTGCTGGAGGTGGGAGGTTCAGTCCCTCCATCCCATCCTACCTCGTCCGCTTCCTCCACTCCACCGACACCTCACCTTCGAACACGTGTCGGGACTCGCTCAAACAACCCTCCGAGGACAAACAAGAGCCATGGGTTGCCACTGGGCACACCAGGTGTATCGCCAAAGCAATGAAGGGCATGATACAAGAAGTCTGAGATGACTGTCTGGTTGGTGACCATATGGGAGGATAAAGGGATTTTGACTCTCCATCCGTCTGCCATTGATCAAAGACCTTGAGGACTTGGTCGTGAAGGAGCTTCACATCCCTGATACGAGAAGCCACGCCGGGCTTCTCGTTTCTCGTCATTGTGACGTTGTCCCGATCGAACAACGACAGCGTAGCCATGACCGACTGACCTGGAGGCGGTATGTTGTTGGAGTTGATCCCGCAGTGCGCCTTGCAATTGGCGCTAACCAAGTATGTTTGGTTAATAACAGTAGAGTTAACAAACGCAGTCGCTCAGCCGGGGCGATGATATCTCTCCCAAAGGAGGGGCGCTTCCCTTGTCGGGACGGTCTGTACCTCCCTGGGATTGAAACATGACTCGGCCCCAGACTTGCTCTTCGCCATCGGATGGGAATATGGGGTTGCTCTGTCGCTGAAGCACAATGGCCCTCTAGCCCGGATGGTCCCACACTTGCCCTTGGAAAGCTGGATCAGCAGTTTTCCAAGCCACTTTGGTCATACAGCATCCAGTCAATCCACTAGGAGTTATTCCTGCGGACGGTCGTATAGTAAAGCACGGCAGGAAGAGGTCTCTGGTTATCACGGGTGACGGCCAGATTGTCCTCCTCACTAACAAGGGCCGTGAGCTGATGCGTCGGCGTCAACAAACGCAGGTGCTAATGTCGAATCCCATAGATTGACATACATCCTACGGTGATACCTTTGGTATTGTAGTGGGTTACCCCCCTAAATTTCCAGCACAAGTATGCCGCGCAAGCATGTTTACCCGCTTAACCCATAGCGTGATTACTGGTATGCTAAAATCCTCGGAAGGCATACCCCGCATACGACGACGAGTGAGTAGCCCTCGTCCTAGTTATCGC
>JADGJL010001109.1:0-10066 GCA_027600665.1 Irineochytrium annulatum | reverse complement strand
CCCTAACTCTAACCTTAACTCTAACCCTAACCCTAACCCTACCCTAACCCTAACCCTAACCCTAGTCCTAACCCTAACCTTAACTCTAACCTTAACCTTAACCTTAACCCTAACCCTAACCCTAACCTTATGCCAGATGCTCCGAGCCTACGTCGATATATATGAACACAATGATTGGGATCGCATAATACCCTACGTGATGTTTGCATACCGAACTACAAGGCACAAAACCGTAGGTGACTCCCCGTTCTTCCTGATGTTCGGAAGAGATCCCAGGCTACCTGCAGATCTTATTCATCCTCCGGAACTGGGAAGCGAATGTGAACAGCCCATATCCACAACCCACGATGACGAGGACGATGAAATCGTCATTAATCTCCAAACGGCAGTCAAAAACAAACCCGCCCCGCAACGAATCGTTGTGTGGATGGTGTCCAACTAGAAAACCACACTATCTAGCATCGCCAACAAGTTATTTGATTACAAAGTTGATCTCCCTATGGACGAAATCCTTAGGCAATTCATGCGGAGATACGACATGGACGTTCTCTACATCCTCCACGACCACCGGAATGATCGATCACGCTCCGTGGTTCGGTGGCCTCGTTATATTGACCCCAAAGGCTGCTGCTTTAAACTACTCCTCCCCGATCGAATTACAGCAATGGTTTATGCCAGGCCAGGCGTAGCCCTACATTATGAAAATGATCTTGGCCTCAGCCTGTCGTTAAATGGCACGTTATATCAAAATTCGAGATCACTGTTTACCCCAACGCAGATGAATGAAATCCCTGGCGAGAAGCTGTGGACCTCGGCCAAACCCCCAATTCTTCTGGACATGAATATCTCCACGGAAATTAATACCACAACTGAAGAACTGTCGGATGTCATTCAGAGCAACCCGAACGCGGGTCTTCATGACTACGTCCTCCAGCTGACGAGAAATCTACGAATTGCACATGCACTAGCCCAGCAAACAGCAGAAAAAGCCCAAGCAGCGACGCGTGCAGCGTCCGCTGAAAAAGACCGTGAATACACATTTAAAGTAGGCGTTCGTGTATGGCTAGCTGTACCCGACCGCCCTGCAACTGACGGCCAACAAAATACAAAATTCTTGTTCAAATGGCGTGGTCCAATGCGAATAGTGGACCAGGATCAACATAGGTACGATGTTATTGAATTTCTCCCAGGCAACCGCGTGATGACTCACCTCGCTGCGCGTGGGAGACTTCGACCATACACAGAACGCATACCCGTTGATTCAGCTGAAGACGCAGCCAAGCTGGCCGGCGACGATTACGACGCTGACCTGCAGAAGCTCAAAAATGCTGAAGTCCGCACCAAACGTCCAAACACACCCATCGCACATGGGATCAATCCTCAACTTCGGAGACAATTCGAAGATGAATACGATCCGGAGAAAGAGGCAGAAGACCCCGAATTTGAAATTGAGAAACTTCTCATCCATGGTTTCCGCTCCGAAGAAAACTCGTCCACATATAAGGTTCGCTACAAGCACTACAGCGCTCAGTTTGATGACTGGCATTTAGAAAAAGATCTCCCCAAGGACATGGTTGCTCAATACTGGCGAGACCTCCAGTCGAGTGGAACAACCCAAGCTCAAAAAGAGCTAGCAAAGCGTGCACAATTCCTAACATCTCGAAAAGGATCATCTCGAAAACGTCGTTAGACGTTCAAAGGACGCTCCCCCTCCTGTGAGAATTCACAGCAATAAATGAATAACCGAACAATATCCACGAACCAGTCGATAAACCTCACTCCAATCCACCCAGCACTTTCTTCCATAGAAGTGAATGACTTATGGTAAATCCAGACCTCATCTTGGCCAGTTTTCACGGGCCCCATGCCTATGGGCATGGTGCATAACAATTATTTGATATTTTACTTTGGACACTAGCACAGGACTTAGCAAAAATCCAGTAGCTGCATTGCCCCTAATTCAGTCGGGCTTAGCGCGGCTCAGCGCTGAGCCAGAGCCTTCCAGCCTTGTACTTGACCGAGCCGCCTGGGCTTGACCTGGCTGAGCAAACCCTAGCAAGAAAACACCATGGGAATTCACAGCTGGTGGCTGAAAATCTAGAACATCGTCTTCTCTACTTATCTCTAAGCTTGCCATAAAACCGTTACGCTAAAGCAGTTTTTCGACTGCTTAGTTAATCAGGATGTATCAGTTATATTTATCCTATTGGTAAAGTCGGCTTGTTGTTCTTGGCATTTATGCAGTGGTCCATGATTTTGTTAGTTAGTAGTGTTTGTGTATAAAAGTAGAGGGCCGAGAAGGCCTCATAATAAACCTGATCACTGGCCAACACCCACTTGTGCTGTATCCTTGAAAAAGTGAGCCGCTTGTGCCTGTTGTCCCCCACCGGCGGGAGCCGACTGTCCCGGACGCTTTGTGAACTCCCCCACCTTGATCGGTACCGGCTTCTGGGTTTGGGTTTGGAGTGCGGTACTGTTCCCTTGGACCACTAGGAATACTTATCCCGGACCTTGGATACTTGACCTGCTGGACTTGGACTTTCTTTTTCCTTCGGGAAACTGCGATATTTCCTGACACCTCCCCTGCCTTCATACCGAACGTCTCAAGATCATGTCTCAACAGCGCAATGTCCAAGCTCTGGTCGAGGTAGCACTCCGTGAGGAGGTGCCTGTAGCCATCATTCGCCGTGCCGGCGTCCTCGAAGGCGATTTTGAGCGCGTCGCCTTCGAGCCTTTCAATAATGAACTCCTTAATGATCACCTCGGAGAGATGATACTTGGATTGCATCTCATAGAACAGCTCCCGGTCGTACTTCGCCGCCGCGTCGCCGTGCGTACCCGACTTCAAGAACAGCTCGTCGTTCGGCTGTGGCTCAGCGACGACCTTGAACAGTTGGTCTGAGAACTGCTTCACCAACGGGTACTTCTTCGGCTGCACGATCAGTCCGTTTAGCGTGCGGGTCACCTCCCGCCTCCTTTTGTTGTACGTCTGCTGGTCGCTGTCGCGAGCCAGCTTCGTCATCTCGGGCTTAGTGGGCATGCTGGATCGTATCACCAAAGATCGCCGGATTACAGGATCACCAGATCGCAAGATCGCCTTGAAGTTCAATGGGTAGAGCAAGACTCTTAATCTGTTCGCGTCAATGGACAGAATCCCCTTTATTAGATATCTTCACAATACAAAGCTAATGCACTCTCCGTACCTGTTCGCGTCAATGGACAGAATCCAAAGAGCGAACAGGCAAACCCGAAAATTCCCACACTGACGTGGCGCAGAGCCAGCCGCCCCTTCATCCACATAGTCCTTCCATATCCTTGTTAAAAATTAAAAGAGAACATCAACCGTAAGAACTCTCCTTAAATACACCAACAAGGACTAAACCAACCCCATTTAAGTAAATTGTGTTCCGTTGCTGCACCATTAGAAAACAGAGGGCCCTTGTTGAACATGTAATAGCTTCCCATTCAAGAGTCCAATTGAATTAATCAGACAACCCAATATCTGCCCAAGTTCGAAAGAATAAAGCTATCAAAGGCTGCTTTACACCGCAGGGATAACCGGCATGTTGATGACATTAATAAAGCGAGTGCTTTTGCCGCCCAAATAGTCGCTGAAGTAATAGCGACAGCCACAACATCGGAAGAGAAGACAAAGAATCGGTCACGTCTACCGAGAAAGTTAAATTTGATGAATTCGGCTAGCCTCTTTGCCGGCAGCGAGTTCATATCTGATAGACTCCGAAACAAGTTCAACTTATTTACCAGTAACACACAAGGACTCCGGCCTAACCACTTTAACACATCAGTCGCAGGAACATTTGCTGTCCTGAATGGCTCAAAGGCATCCACGGTCACATCAAACTCTTCTCGAAAACTGGCCGCGAACGCAATTCGTTGGCAGATGGCGCCAACCGGGTCCCTTTGCTCCCATTCGACCACCGCAGAGAAGTCATCGAGCGAAACATATATAATGCAGGCGTCTGACAGCTCATCCTTCAACTTGCTCCCAACTTCCTTTAAATATTGAGTTTCCCCTCCGTGAACAGCGGGAACCAGCGCCAATGGCGGAACCCGCTCGCAACCGTCGGACGCCTTCATGTTCTTTTTAAGACGTCTTCGAACCAGCCTGGCTGCGCAATGAAGTGAGGATTATCTGAGACCGGGTACGCAACTTCCTCCGGTTTTGCAGCATTTATGAAATCGAACATAAACAGTGCTTAAAGAAATGGTAAGTCGTTGTAAAGGACGAAAAACTTGTACCTGGTGTTGTTCGAGGATCGTCGGGCAATACAACTATTATGTGTATATTCCTTCGCTCTTCAAACCCAGTGAAGTAATCCCCCACGAATAAGTCAGGGCACATAAGATCCTTTTTGGCGACTTTATAACATGCTGCTTCAGCAGTCGGCCGGTTGAGTAAGTAGAGATCAAGAAGTTGTGCATCGACATGCTGTAGTTCCGGAAGAGATTTTGTCATTGCTTCTCGGACGGAGTTCTTGAACGGGGCGACCTTGACGGAACCAGTCGTTTCAAGCACGAGCACACGTCCAAGGCTTCGGCCGAGGACGTGGCAGTTCAATTCTAAAGCGTCACCGCCTGTCTGCACAAACGTTAACATCAGGGATGCGCGTCCCATATCCAAACCTCCTTCAGCCTCTTGCTGCTTTCGGGGTCGGCGTCACCTCCGTCGTTATCCATCACCAACTGGTGTTTGGACGGCATGTCCATGGTGAACTTGAAGATCTTCCACCTGACAAAACAGCCACAGTTGCGTAACGAATATAAGCCCGTGTTAGAGGTGGAATACAGCGGACACGGTCGTCAACATCCAGCCACGATGTCGAAACTCGCATCCCCACCCTCGCGCCGGCCCCCGCTTCCCCAGCGCAGGTTCGCTTCATCCTCGGTCGAGCGCACCATCGCGACCGTAACCTCGCGCCTGCAATCTCTCGACCGGCCCGACATCGCGACGCTCTTCGCGAATTGCTACCCGAACACGCTCGACACGACCGTCGCGAGCCATGTGCCATCGAGCGAGGCCGTTGTGGAGCTGGACGGACGGAAGAGGCCGGACTCGTTCATCATCACGGGCGATATACCGGCAATGTGGTTGCGGGACTCGATGAACCAGGTCGCGCCGTACATGGCCCTCATCAAGGAAGACGATGCCCTGAGGGAGCTGGTGTTGGGGTTGATATACCGGCAGGCAAAGTGCGTCCTTTCCTTCGTTTTTTATATTCGGCGCTACCCGCGTGGCTCCCCTTTTACTCTCTGTGTCTTTGTATACATACTGATCTTGTCGAACAAAAAAAGGTGCATCCTCTCCCATCCCTACTCCAACGCCTTCCGCCGCACCCTCTGTGACCCTTGGGACTGGTCGTCCGACAAAGTCACGCCCCCGATCCCATCAACGTCCGCCATCTGGGAATCCAAATACGAGCTCGACAGCCTCTGCGCCTTCCTCAAACTCTCAACATCCTACCACTCCCGCGCCGGTTCGGCTCCCTTCGTCTCGGACCGGCAGTGGCTCGCCGCATTAAAACTCACGCTGGCGACCATGAGGAAGCAGCAGAAGACAACACCGATGGACGGCGAGGTGGAGTATACGTTCCGCCGGGCGTCGGACGTGCCCTCAGACACGCTGACGCTAGGTGGTCGCGGACCGCCCGGGAGGCGGTGCGGGATGGTGCGGACGGCTTTCCGGCCGTCGGATGACGCGGCCGTGTTCCCCTTCCATTTGCCTTCGAACTGCATGGCGGCCGTTGAGCTCCGTCGGTGCGCGGCTCTGCTGTTTGCGGACGTGAGGAACGCGGAGCAGATGTCGCTGGCGGAGGAGTGCAAGGCGCTCGCGGGCGAGATTCAGGAGGGCATAGAGAGGTGGGGCGTTGTGACGCACCCGACGCTTGGAAGGGTGTACGCCTATGAGGTGGATGGACGAGGCGGACATCTGTTGATGGACGACGCGAACGTGCCGAGCCTGCTGTCGCTGCCGTACCTCGGCTTCTGTTCCGCAGACGACCCGCTCTACCTCGCAACACGCGCGATGGTGCTTTCCGGTGATCACAACGCGTTCTACTTCTCGGGCAGCGCAGGGACGGGTGTGGGCAGCCCTCATACGGGCCTCGGTTGGATCTGGCCAATGGGGATGATCGTGCAGGGATTGACGGCGGTGGAGGAGAAGGAAAGGTGGGAGTGCTTGGAAATGCTAGTTTGCGCAGCGAGGGAGGAGGGTTTTATGCACGAGTCGTTCTGGATGGATGATGCACGTAAATTCACGAGGGCGTGGTTTGCATGGGCGAATGCGCTGTTTGGGGAGCTGGTTATTAAAGTGGTTGGGACGGGGGAGGTAGGACTGATGCTGGGCGAGGTGATTAAACAGTGAGACAATTTTTAGGCGTGTATTATTTAGTATATTTGATATTGCTTCAACACTGAAGTTACTGAAGAGATAGGGCCCACTATCATGTTCAGTTCATAGCGTCTGCTCTCGTTCTTCGTACGCAGCTTTCGCTTTCCGCTTGGCGTCTTTGATCACCTTCAAGCACCGAGACACACTTCACGATCGGGAGAAGAAAAAGACCCTCCTCTCTGTCTGATCAGCATCAGTGCTACCACTCGGCCCACACCCTCCGCTCTTCCATCTCCAACGACGCTAATCAGCTGCCACCATCGGCCCCAATGTTCGCCTCCTCCGCCTGCGCGACGTCTCCGCTCCGAGCCGGACGCCGACCGGCTTCAGCTGCCGTCGACGAGCGGCGGACGACACGCTGGCCCTCTACTCTCGTCACTTCTGTGGTTTCCGTCGTTGCCACGATGGAGACGGTTGCGAGGAGGAACGCGAGGATGACGGCGAGAAGTGACTTGAGGCGGTCGCCAGCTGTCGCACGAGCCGGCACCGCTGCAGCCGTTATTGCTGTGTTCGCGTTTCCCGGCGCTTGCAGAGCCGGCGGCGACGCAGGCCAGGCTTCGACTACTTCGACGACGAGCTCCGAGACGACGACCTCATCAATGACGATAGGTAGGGTTCTTTTTCTTGGACAGCGACAACAGGGAATGCAGTGGATTTTGGACGTTTTCGTGAAGAAGCCGTACACCAACCGTTGTGGACAGTAATTAATCGTCTCTATCCCCGGTCTGGGCTATATTCTTCCTTCGGATGTCTTCGCCTCCTTCTTTGGTCCTGTCCACTTGTACCATGCCTTCCAGATTCGAACCGACTTTCTTCTCCTGCCTTCATATTCGCACTGATGTTTACCTCCTCTTTGTCCCTGCCGTGCCTTTAAATCGGCTCTAATATTCTTACATTCTCCGTTAGTCACCTCATCACCCGCCATAACCGTCGCGCCATCTCGTCCAACACTCGCCCCGCCGCCTTCCTTCCCTACTATCTCCTTCGCCGTCTCTACCTCCGCAGCAACTTTCAACGCATCCTCCTCTAACGACACCGACGCCGCAGCGTTCGGCTCCTCGCAACTGGCCTCGTCGCCAATGTCATTTATCCTGGTCTCCGTCATTGGCGGCGTCCTCTTGATCTCCTCCCTCGTCCTCTTTAACTACATCTCGCGCGCACGCATGCCTCGCGAGAAGTGGAACCGCTCATCGTCGACCCCGGAAATGGTGCACCTGGATTACAACAACGGGTTCAGCACGAGAACGGCCTTCATCGAGCCTGCCCCGCCCGCGCGCTTCTCCCGCAAAGCCCGCTCTCATTCCCTCGCCTCCTCCAACCCGTGCGGCGGATGGGCCGTCTCGGACACGAGCGAGACGCCCCTGTGGCGTGATAGGGAAAGGGACACGTTCTCGACCGTCGAGATTTCCATGGGTCGCAGGAGGCTAGAGAGGGAGACCAGCATGGATGGGTGGGACAAATTCAGCGCTAATTTGGTAGGCGATTCTATTTTGACTACAAAATGGAAAAACTACGTGTTGACACAAATGGTACAGCGTCTGGATCTTGAACGCAGCTTTGCGGAGAGCCTGTGCTCGGACTCCGATTCTTTGCCATCGCCAACGGCCTACACACCGAACACGCCCATCTCACCGACCGATGACAGTTCTCACTTCGCCAACCGCTCCACCGCAAATACCCCAACCCCGACAACCCCTTCTCATCACCTCCCGCTCTCCCCGCTTTCCCCAACCGCCCTCACGAACCCTCCTTCGCCCCTGCCCGGGTTCCTCGCGCAGCCGCAAGTCGACCCGAACTATATCTTCGTCTCCTCCTCTGGCATTATGCAACCAGGCCCCATCTTCCGCGTCCCTTCTTATTCCGACATCCCGGGCGAGCCTGTCGGTTCGCAAAGAGACTCTGTTATCCCGGACGCGCCCTTCGAGCATCGCCGCACGGTGTCGGAACTCCTCCAGGCCATCGGGAAACGAGCGTCCTTCAACAACGGCGCGGACGGGCGGAGAATCCGCATGTCGTCGATGACGGACGCCCACAACCTCCCCGGCGGCAGGGACGGTACGACGGACCCCTTCCAGCCTCGCATCCACACCGTTCTGTCGGCGCCCAATATCCCGAATCTGTCTCGCATGTCGGCGCAGGAGATTAGGGAGGCGATGGCGGTTTTGCAAGGGGTTGAGGCGCGACCCGTTGCAGCGGTGCATGAGGACCGATCATCGCACAGCTCCGTCGTCGTTGGACGGAACAGGGGACGGCGGAGCCCCGTGAGCGATGCGGTGGGCACCAGGACGTCGGAGGAGACGGGGACAGGGACGGGGACGTATACGACGGGCACCGACACGTCCGGCCGGACGGGATCGGGGTCTGGCACCACCGGCAGCAGCACGGCCTCTGACGAAGCGCTCCCGCCGCCACGCCCCGCTTATCTCAGCCGCCGCTCGCCGAGCCCGGTGGCACACCGCTTCCCCGGGCGTCCCGGGTTGGGCCACGTGCGGACGCGGGGTATGTTTGCGGATCAAAAGAGCGAGGATGAGGAGGATGCGGCGGATGAGGGGCTGTGCGCGGGAGTTGGAGCGGTGACGAGGAGGTGGGATAAATCGGTGTGTGAGGAGAACGGACGAGGCTCGCCGACGGCGATCAGGGGGCGTGCGGGCCCTGTGCAAGGGTATGATTCGATGGACAGGGGTGGGGACGCTTTCGGGGATCTTTGACGTTTCTGTAATGCAAAGGGACTATCGTCTATGATCTTAATTATGGTGGCTTACCCGTAACTTATCGTGGGTTGCGGGAATGCTCTACTTGGTTTGCTGTGTCTCGCAAGTTTTACGTGCACAGAGATTTGCACTGGCGGTGATTGTCCCCGTCTATGATAGTCGCGTCTTGGGCTGTCGGCTTGTGGGGGCTGAAGGTGCATGACCGGGGCGCCGGGAGGGTTGTGAAGAGGAGATGACATTGCTCGCGTTTGGGGCGAGGGTGGGCCATGTGGAGTTTACAATGGGGTTAGGGCTGGTGTCGATAGAAAAGGACCGAGAGCGGGTTTGCGGATCCGTGGGTGTCGTTACATGGAGTATTTATTTGGCTAAAGCAGAATGCTGGCCTCCGTTGTTTTTGAGGCAAGCGTTTTATGTTTTTGGCTTGCGTACTTTTTTTATTCCTTTGGCGTTGTATCAGCTGCAACTCCGCCTATCCTGTATTTCTATTTATGCCTTCTCGTCTAGCTTTCCGAGTCGAACAATTTTTTTTTTTTTTTTGGTTTTGGTTTTTTGGTTGTCTCTAGAGTCTTTTGAACATTGCCGTGACGGTTGTTTATTTATCTGTTTGGTTGATCTTTGCCCGAAGAAAACAATGTCTTTTGAAGTGCCACTACGATGTTTCTGTTCAAACTCTTTAAAATTGAACCCAGACAATTTTTCCTGTACTAGCTTGCGTCATAAGCTGGAAGGGGTGTTTGTTCACAATTGCGTCGGCTTTCTTCGTCTACAACACACAATCATCTCCCTGTTTACATCGTCGTTCCGTTCAAGTTAGAAGTTGCTGTGTTGCACTGACTTGGTATTCTACCATTGTCCTTGCTAACCTCATCCTTCCCCACATAACTTTTGTTTTCGTCGTACCTCCCCTTGATGTATGTTTGTTTGATGCTCGGTCCTTCTCTTGTGT